>WITN01001407.1:0-18521 GCA_015025155.1 Lactarius quietus
GAGGACGAACTTGAGGGACTTAAGCGTCGTCTGGACGAGCGTTTGGCGCCTCCAAGTGACTCACGCCAATTCAATGCATCCCACGGGATTGACACGACTGGGAAATCGGCGACTGTCTCGCCCAGTGGTGGCGGCCCAACTTTGAAACGTTCATGGTGCGCCGTGCTCTTCTCGATCCCCGCCGATTGTCCTCGAACGCTCTCGCTCCCTCCGGGCGCGTAGTATCCATTTGTGCCTGCTCACATTACCAAACCTAAAGAATGCAAGAAGCTGTTCCTCGTGCAGATGCCAGAGCGCAGTATGTCCCTGTCCTGTCCTGTCGTTCGCATCACGGGGCACACCCACATGTTTCTTACGCCGCAGAAGTCCTTGCTGTTCCCAAAAATATGAAACTCCTCGCCATCCCACTGTTCGAACTCTACGATAATGCAGCGCGGTAGTGTCCACTCTTCCCTCTTTTCTCTTTCGCTACTAAGACACGCATACATCCAGGTATGGCCCACAACTCTCTGCAATTCCACACCTCCTTTCTCGGTATGTCTTGCTTTTCTATTTCAAACTCACCGCCCATCTTCTCTCCTCCATTTTCCCCGATGGCAGGTATAATTTTATCTATCAATAACGCAATTCTTCCGCAATAGCACGATGAAGAAAAGAAGATGCCAAACAGAGAGGCTCGACTGACATCAGTTACGCTTCAGCAACAGACTCCGAACTCAGGGCACCGAGGCCGTGACTCTGATGCTACTCACTCTTCGAACGTTTGAACTCTCCCGCCCTCATCTGACCTCCAAATCGTGCTCCGCTATGTAGTTTGTACACGTATAATTGAGACGGGCTTTCATCGAAGCCCAGATACGGCACAACAGCCTCTTGTTGAGATAGTTACGCCTGTTTTTACCTTGGTACGTGGTAAAAGCCATGCGCACGTGCTACCTTGTGGGTTAGGTGGTCGTTGTCTCGCGAATTTTACTCGCTACGCGACGGAAGCACCAAATGGCTGCGGGAGTTTAAAGGCAAACGTGCGTTGGAGATTCTACGATTCTGCGCTGGGTCTTTGAACGGCGCCAAGGCTACATTACAACTTTCCGTATCCGAGAGAGATCTTATCAGAAAATTTCTCGGAAAAACCTGGACCCACTCCTTGTAACGTATAGCCATGAGTTGCCCTAACGACTACTCGCCTCCTCGCCCCACAGAGAGCAGGTACTGTACCCATCTGCCACCAGATTGTCCTAACTAAGATACGAGCACCACACCGCTGTTTTCATGTGCATGATTAGATCCACCAGCACCACTAGTGCCGTAAGTTAGGGGAATCTCGTGCGAACTCCATATCGACCGATGCCAACCGATTACGCTGTCATAGACGAATTCTTCCATGTCCTTCTTGGAGCTTCTTGGAGTAGTATATGCAAATGTTATGCTTGCCCCTTATGTATGTTCTGCTGGCATACCGTCCTCCCCGTGCGATGGCCGATAGTCGAGATGCGATGTGTTCATATCAATTGCTATCATTCCCTATTACGGTGTCTTGGGAGAATGGGATATTTTCATTCTGAATCCCTTGGTGAATCCCCACGCACTGCCAGGGTGCTGGCAGTGTGGTGCCACGATCCATTAAGCTAGAGTTCCACCATCAGCGCTCAGCTCGTCGATCTTCTTGACCGTATTGAGCTGAAGCGCACCTCACAGCTGACATTCCAGGACCCACGCATCTCACGCCTGCGTGCCCGATAAGCAAAAATTCACGGGCGCCCCGTTGACTAGTGGACTGGACTGGCCGAGCTTGCCCGCCCAGCACCAACGCAATTTCATTTCGCTCCAAACGGTTTTAACACTTTGAACGGCAATACGCTGGGAAACTGCCGTTACACTGTAGCTTCTCGCCACTTATTTGCGGCGTAACTGCAACAATGGCTCGCGTGATTTGACGCAAGGAGGAAGGCGCAGAGTGGAAAATGAGGCGACTCGGGTAGAGTTTAGCCTATGGCCCTCCTGTAGGATTGCACGCCAACGACGAGCGACGGTGAATTATTTTTGGGTTTTCATGTAAGCATCGATACAACACAAAGTCAATCATATGCATCATGCATTATGGCACTGACTGGCGCAATATTCCACACGATTGAGCTTATGTCGGAAACTGCATGACGACTTCGAGTCGGAAGCACTCCACGTCTCCACCCCGCTTGGCTTGAAAATTTCGGTTTGCTAGTTCGCGCCGTCTTGCTAGATGATTCAACTAGTTATAGAGAAAGTCGTGTAATGTCCAAATATTTCTCTGCAGTGAATATTTCGACTTTTCTTGAACTCTCTCTACAGCAGAGTGGACTTGAAGGAGTGCAAGAAGCAGCGATTGTTAGCGCCAATATGATCACGGGCCATTACGTGAACAAGTGGCTCTTGTTCACCACATTCTCACACCATTCTCACACCATCTCTGCCTAGAGATACAGTGATACTGGACCTCGCACTTCCAGGGCATCCACAAATGTAACCGGCTTTGCGTTGGCCAGGAATTCGGCGCATAACCTGCAATGCTTGACTTCTGCGTCCATTTTGTGAAATGGGGTCAATTCTAGTTCTGACTGCGGGTGATCGACCGGCTTTTCTCTCATCGCGGGCTGGTCATGCTGCGTTTGTCTTTGCTTCTGATCTACCCTCGCTGGACGTCGCGCAGAGCTTGATGATCACAGAGTGCGACACACCTTGGGAAAGGTCTACGTAGGTTGTGGGACACTTCCTTACCTCCGTAACTCCTGTCATAGTGTTTCATGGCCTGGAAAGTCAAGAGTGGGGCTCCATCTTCGTTCAATAAACCGTATAACGTAAAGCGTGGAGATGCATCATACCCTTAAGGCAAGAGGAGCCTCATTATTCCGGGGTCGTACTCGCCATGCTTTACGCACCCCAAGTCAACGAGCTGATAAGGATCTCTGTCGTTAGCTTGGCGCTCAATATGACCATGCTCGGCCTGCTTCATAACCTTCAAGACTGCATCGAGCACAGAACGGAGCTGTGGCGTGCGATTCACTCCACAAAGCGCAATTTGACGTTGTCTGCATGCCTATTTTCGAAATATGAGGATGGTTCAAGCACCTTACAGGTACTCTCGGCGTACTCAAACACAGTACTGACACTACGCCAACGTCGTAACCCTACCGCACCCCCAGAAAGATATATGAGGCGACACATCTTCTACCTGTTATCCTCATTACCATCACACCATGTCTAAACTCGAGCCAGGAATACCATACAGACTCTTGAATAGGGCCGGGCTAGCCCTTTACCTTTCAGTCAGACAACAAGTCTCTCATAGGCGAGTACGTTGAATATGTGGACCGCGAGTCGGTACGCATCGCATGCTCCTTCGACTGCCTCTGCCAATGCACTCACATCGTTTTAGTGGATCCTAGAGTTCGTACCCGGCGGGGCGCATATCAAATCCAAGGCAAACGGACTGTACGTTGGATTTGAAGGAGACGCGAAGGAAGGGGTGAAGGTCATCGTCGGCAATCACTCCATTGCCAAAGTCTGGGACATCAAACCCGACCACCCGCCGGACTACAAGTATGATGATGATCCTCTCTGAGTTCGTATAAACTCCTCGGTTCTAATCCATTTGACAGGGTCAAACTCCATGACTCACCTTTCGTCCTGGAATTTCCTAAGAACGACTTGCATCCTGGGACTAACGCGCAGCTCGGGCGGGACCATGGTGAGGAAACCAACCAAATCTGGATCATCACCAAGGGTGAGTCGTGCTCTTGAGAGTTGTCGCGCCTCCAGACTCTAACACCGCCTCTCAAATAGTCTAAGGGATTGTTGTCAATGTTTGAGTGGCTATCGATAATCGATGATCAAGGAGGGGACCATCGGTACAGTTGAATAGTGATTTGTATGCGATTGATGTTGAGACGAGGTGAAATGATTAGTGCGATCGGTTGATGATAGTCAACTTGTGTGAATAATAAGCGAAGGCACCACCATATACTGTATGGTTGTTCGTTCTCGCGGTTAATTAGGTGTGGGCGAGTTCATATGCCTACATACTCCAGAGTGCTACAAGTGTCAAGTCTGGTACACATGCTCTCACTACGGCCTTCTCGGCTCATCGAGAACAGTTGCTAAGTCAACTGCTGTGACTGAGAGACCATTTTCACTCACTCCTTATGGGGACCAACAGGGAAGGTATTGCGCTCTCTAGCTCGGGGATAACGCCGCTTCTCGTTGGGGGAACAGACCAAGTAACCTATTCCACCAATCCCAGGCATCCTTGGAGGCATATCTTGAGCGAGGCTGGTCCCTGTGCTAAGGACGAGCCAGTTCTAAAAGTAGATGGCTGACCACATGCGCACCACCTGGGCAGCCAATTCTATGTCTTTGGTAAGAAACAAACGCGAGCATTCTCAGCGCCGCCAAAACTATGGTTAGTAAACTTCGAGGTCGACTTCCTTTTAATTTATCACGGATAGTCACGTGACTGCAGTGTTCCAAGGTCGCGTCCATGGACTAGACTCGTGACCTTGCTGGTGACCATCTGTATATGAAGGCGTAAACCTGCGAATTCCTCATGACACAGGCTGGTCACGGGAATACCTCAATCGAATGTTGTTGTTAGGATCCCAAGAAGCAAGGGATAAGTCGTGCCGTCTCTTGCACTCGTTGCCATCCCGAGGTTACTGTACGAAACTGGCTTCACGTTGGCCAGTAATCTAGCGTGGCCAAACTGCGCTCTTCACCATTTGTGCGCATCAAAACCACTCTACGCGCAAGGAGGCCTCTGTTTCCATTCTGCGAAATAGGGTCAATTCTGGGGCAGGCGATTGAACCAACTCATTTTCCTATTTTCTCTCTCGCCTAGAGGCCGGTGATGCTGCGCCAACCGTTCGTTTCCGGTTCACGCTCGCTGGACGTCGCGTGAGAATGTAACGATGACGCGAACCTTGGGAAGTTTCACGTGGTTTGGAGAATACTTCCCTACCTTCGCGGCCCCGGCGTGGTTTTTGATGGTCGCAATGTCCCAGGCGGTTAATATATGGGCATCGCCTTCGCTGTATGAGCCATATCATGCAGAGATGAACGTTATCTTGAGACAGAAGTGGTATTTGTGCTCATCGTGCCTTGAACAGCAAAAGTCATTGAGCTGTCGGATGCGGATTTCGGTCGTCAATACACACAGGGACTTGATGTTAGATTCAGTATGCTTCAACGATACCTCATTTAAGACCGCTTCCGTGAGCACAGAACAGAGGATCTATTCTCGCGAGCGTGAAACGCCACCGTTTAGAACGGGTTGCGAAATCGCTTCACAGGGCGAATTAGACGACATCTGAATGTATGCATTGTCCGAGATATGAGAATGTTTCAAGCACGGTAGGTTCAGAGTGCTGACAGAGAACTTTCGTCGTCGCAGCCAACCATTAGGCAACGTATAAAAGGCAACACATCTTCCACCTGTGATACTTATCACACCATGTCAGTCGTGTCAGGACAAAAGTATAGAATTACAAATGTTCGGTTTGACCTGGCACTTCACCTCTCCGAAGATGACGACAAGTTTATCGTAGGCGAACCGATTGCCGATAGCCCCCGCCAGTGGGTGCGTGTCCATGTTCCTTCCACCACAGCACCTTCCGATACACTGACAATAATTTAGTGGACCCCGGTGTTCTTACCTGACGGCAGGATAATCATAAGATCGGCGTACCACGGGCTGTCCATCGGATTTAGGAACTTCCTGGAGGGAAGGGCAGGTCTAATCGCCACCGGTGACCGCAATATTACCAGACCTTGGGATATTCAACCATTGGATGGGAAGTCAAAGCCACTGGAATACAAGTACGACATCCCGTTCTGAGTTTGTGACCACTCTTCACTTCGACCCCCTTTGATAGAATCTCGGTCCCTGGGTCATTTTTTGTGATGGAATTGCCAAAGGATACTAGGTACGCTGGAACTCGCGTGCGGCTCTCAGAGGCTACTGGTGAAGCTAAGTTAGCCAACCAATACTGGGTCTTCACAAGGAGTGAGTTGCGCGCTCGATATCTGTCACACTCTTTTACTCTAACTCCTTCCCTCTAGTAGCCGACGACTAAATGGATCGTTGATGATGTTCGAGTGGTGATAGAGGACGTGTCTATTCGTATGGTCGAATAATGACTCATACCTAATCGAGAATTGTAAGCAGAGTCGCTTAGTGCCATTGGTTCCCCAACATGAGAATTGCGTGTATAATAAGCGAAATATGTCTTTGCTTCAGACTGCTTGCATTTGAACTGGGTGCAGGTCGATCTTTGTATGCCACTGCTTCGCTCTCAGGAAGGGCGCTGGTGCAGCACTGGGAGGGGAAAGGGGAACGACGCGCCGCACGGGAAGCCGACGTGGCGAAGTGTATTGAAGTGTAGGAGTGAAGACTGTGCTGACAGGCGCGAATACAGGACGATAACGGACGGAAGCACGAAGTGAGCGTGTGGGCGAGGGAGGATGGGCAATGGGCATGCAGTGTCGAGGTGAGATAAGACAGGCGGGCTCTCCTGAGCGAGGCAATGAGGGACGGACATGCATGTTTCATCATCGATCCAATATTTAGTTACTGGGCGCGGTGGGTGGGCGATGTCTCTTCGAAGAAGCCCAGGGACATCCATGTGCACAGGAAAGCGCTCGTTGATTTGAAGAAGCAAATCGAAGCGGGCCGGGCGGCCAACCAGAATAGTGGCGTCATCTTACGCAGGGTGACTTACACCATTCACTCTACGACGCACTCACAACATCCAGCTTCTGACCTTGACATGTAGTTACCATCAATTCGTACTGTTTAGGGAGCTTGGATGTCTGGACTTTTACTACTCGGCGCTGTGACTGGTCTAGGCCCCTCCCGCGCCCCCGGAAGGTAAACGGTTCGGATAGAAATAAAAGAGCACATTACAGGCACAGTACTCTCCGCATCGCATGGTCCGGTTCATGGAGGGCGCTGAGCGCTGACACAGACCTCAGCAACATTGATAAGGTAAGACATCTTTCAACTTTGATCCTCACTGCATGCCTCTCCAGCCCGGAGTAATACCGTACACAATTACGCATACTCGGTCTGGGCTGGCCCTTCACCTTTCGGAAGTGGACAATATCTATATCGTAGGCAATTCGGTTGAGGACAATAGGCTCCCACCAGTTGGTGCGCATCGTATGCTCCTTCAACAATATCTGATGAACCTATAGCCTGTTCTCGCTCGCGTCAACATCAATGGCTTAGACTGGTGTGCGGTTCACTTCATAGAGTCAAATTAGGCGTATTACTGTGACCATGAATGTCATTGTTCGAGTTCTGAGCCCGTCCGGCTCATGTGGAGCGCTAACACAGCACCGTTGTCGTTGCATGCAGAACCCTTCCCCGCATAACACACACACACAACCTCCAACAACACATATAAGGCGAAAACCATCTTCAGCTTTGACTCTTATCACACCATGTCTATCGCGCAGGAGTAAAGTACAGACTCAACGAATTCTGGGTCTAGGTTGTTGGCCCTTCAGCTTTCTGGAGATGATGATACGTCTATCGTAGGCTTGACTCCCCGTGTCACCCACCCTCGCCAGTTGGTTCGCGTCACATGTTCCGTTAACGATATCTGCCAATGAAATCACAATATTTTAGTGGATACCACAGTTGTCAGGTGACGGGCCGTGGAATCTCATATCAGCATACAACAAGTCCATTGGGTTTGAAGTACGACCATCCTGTCCCGAGCTCATAGCCACTCCTAATTTCCACTTAATGATAGGATCTCGCTTCCCAACTCTGATCTCGTCATGGAGCTACACAAGCCGGAACCTGGATCTCAGGTGAAACTGTTCAAAGATAAGGATGAAGCCAGCCAAATTTTATCAAGGGTGAGTTGCGCTGCTGTCACACTTTTATTCTCTAACCATTTCCTTCATTAAAGTGGTGATAGAGGAGGAATCGAATTTCGATCGTTTTCCGACATACCAATTGATAAAAAGCTTCTTGAAAACAGGCGTCAAGGAATTTTCAGTTGTCATCACGTGAACGAGGCCACCACTTTCCCACCTCCATCGAATCCAGGCCGAAGGGCACTGAAACCCGGCCCGGGCTGCTTGCATCAACTCTGTCGCGGCCAGTGGCTACCGTCATTCATCTTTCAAGTTCCCAAGTCGTATGCTAGTTCTCACCTCTCGGGGGAACTGAACAGGTCCCCATGTGAATACATCTTCTCGTTGGCCAAGAATCTGGCGCGATCAAATGGCGTTCCTTGTCACTATCAATGAATGCAGGCATGGACGCCACTTTGTCACTGTGTGTATCTGAAACAAAAACCTCCGATGCTTCAGTTCTGTGTCTACTCTGCTGCGAAATCAATATGGCCAATTCCGGGGCAGGCTGTCGACCTGACTCTTTTCCTATGATACGTTTCTCTCGTACGCCGTCTAAATCCGGGCTGGTCACGCTGCGTGGGCTATTCATATCCGATCCATACCCGCTGCCAGTGGGCATCACTCCAGAAAGTAATAATTTCGAAATGCGACACTAACCTTGGGAAAGGCGGTTGGGCGCTTCCCCACCTTCATGGCCCCCATCCCGGCGTTGGACTATACCCGGACGTTAAGAGACGAGCGTCACATTTATTCAGAAGGTCGAGTGATGTGCAGATGCGTGTGTCCTATCTTGGGTAAGAGGAGCCTCATTAGTTCCGTATTTGTACTCATCATGCTTTAAACAGCCAAGCCAATGATCAGATGCGGGTCTCAGTGGTCAAACGCACGAGGACTTGATGCTTGATGTGACTAAATTCAGGACCGCTATTGCGAGCACCGTTCCCTATTCTTGCGAGTGCTACTAGTAAGTACTGATTGCGATACCCTTAGGGCTAAATGAGACGTATGATTGTTCGAGATATGAGGATGCTTCGAGCACGTTACAGGTACGCTCCTCATAGACAAGTTCATGGAGAGCGCTGAGCGCTGACGCAGCGCCGTTGTCGCCGCAGCAAACCCCACCTCAGCTACATATATAAGGCAAGACATCTTCAACCTGTGATCTTCATCACTCCATGTCTACCGTGTCAGGGATATACAAAATTACAAATGCTCAGTCTGGTCAGGCCTTTGACCTTTCTGAAGGCGACAACAAGTCTATTATAGCCAACCCTGTTGCCGGCAGCTCCAGCCAAGTGGTACGCATTGCACGTTCTTTCAACAGCTCTGCCGATGCACTCACAATACTTTAGTGGAGTCTAGTGCCCGTAGAGAGGAGTGGGTGGACGATCGCATCAGTACAATCCGGGCAGGCCATTGGATTTGGGGGTGCCCCACAGGAAGGAAGGGTCCTCATCGTCGGCGACTCCAGTGTTGCCAAACCTTGGATTATCGAACCTAACGGGGTATCATTATCGAACTTCAAGTACGGTCATCCCGTTGTGAGCTTGTGACTACTCCCAAGTTGACTTCATTTGATACGGTCTCACTCCTTGAAGACTCAAGCTATGTCGTGGAAACGCCTGATGGCAACACGAACCCTGGAACTCCCCTGCAAATATCGAAGGTGAATGGTGGGGATAACCAACTCTGGCAATTCAAGATTCAAACTTGAAACGTGACCTTGAGAGCTGTCACGCTTTTAGACGCTATAAATCCTTCCTTCGGTGGATGAGTAACGTGTTGTTGTTATATTGGAGTGACGAGGAGGTGAAATCTGTATAGCCTGTGGAATAGGATCCATATCTGATTGACGTCAAGATGAAGAAACGAATGGCTCAGATGATCAGTTTTCCAATTGCGTGATTAATTAGTGAAGGCACTATGGCTCTACTCTGCTGGCAGTCTGGCGCACATGCTCTTGCTGCCGCCCTTTTCGAGGCGCAACAAGAACACTCGATGAGTTTGGATTACAAAAAGACATCCTTGACTATGATAGATAAATACAGGAATATATCCACGTTGTCTTATTGTGGCACAAAGCAACAGGGAAGACATTGTGCTCGCTACGAGGAGAGCTCAGCCGCTCGCTAAGGAAGCAGACCGAGTAACCTAATCCTAGACATCCCTAAAGGCAATGTCCTACGCTAAGCCGGTCCCAGTACCAATGCCGAGCCAGTCCCAAAACCTAGCCCACATACACAGCGCCGCATCGGCCAATTCGCTGAACCCCATGCCCTCACGGTACGCAACAAGCACGAGCACTCCCAGCGCCACGACAAGGGTATACTTCACGGCCCGCACCTTGCATGTTCGCGATCCATGACTGCGACGCCACTGCTCCGCGTTAGGACCTTGGACCTCAAAGTCATCCCACAGCGGCTTCCGCAGCCACCACCAGAGCAGGACGAGAGGGCCTGGGAACGTGCTGAAGATGCGGCCCTGAGAGCCGGTGCGGTACCACGACGCGCACTGCGTCCACACCGAGTTCTCAAGTCGCGCTTGAAGCATGTCATTGTACTTGTCCGTCGCGGCATCGGTAGGAGCTACGCTCGTGAGCACTCCGGAGCGCACTGGCGCGAGGAGCTGGAGGATGTGTGGGATCTGGGATTCTTCGGAGAAGAGGACGGATGTGTGGCCGGTGGTCGTGTTGGGACCTGATTCAACCGGACGGGGCAGTGTCAGTGATAAAGGAAAATGCGACGATTGATGGTAACACTTGCCTTGCATCATGAAGAAATTTGGGAAACCAGGGGCGGTAGTACCTAGGTACGCTGTCGGCCCGCCATGTGCATCATTGTATTCTTTCAATGTGCCCCTTGTCCCGTGTACATTCAAAGGATAATCGTCCTGTTAAACGTGAGTTCAGCTCTGAGTGGCGTTGGCGCAAGCGAACAGTACATACAGTCACGAAACCTGTACCATATATTATGACGTCGAGGTCGACCTTTTCTTCTAGAAAATGCGAGGTACGTTATATAGACGTTGCTGACGTAAGCGCTTAAGCAAAAGACACATACCAGTTTCCGTGACGACACCGTCAGGTTCGACATGTGTGATGTGGTCAAATGTGAGGCGAACATTCGGACGACCTAACGATTTGAGATAGCCTTGGTCGCGCACAATGCGCCTACATCCGATTGCTGCAAAGAGTTCACACTAGTTGAGTGCTCGATGAGAGTCGTGTACGTACGATATGTCGGCTTGATGAGGTGATGGTATTTAGGAGGCGTAACCTTCTCTACATAATCCGTTGAAACCTGAACCAGTCAAAAGATTAGCAAAAAGAGTGTGAAAGACCTTGTCGGAATTACCTTGGTCATGAATTTGCTCATGTAATTGTTGCCTTTGGCCTTGAATACAAGGTAAGGTATCTCGTACTGCACATCGTATCAGACTGAGGAGTCGGACGAAATAGGACGAAATAGAGCATACTTCAGCTGCAATCATGAAACGATGGATACGCTGCACGAACGGAACGTGCGCGAACAGCCATTTCGTAAATTCCCGGTAAGGGACGAGTGACTTCGTATTACATGAATTCGGGAGTGAGAGCGGTTCTGCAATAATGAGACTTACTGCTCCTACAAACCACATCCTCGTGCGTGCGAAATTGACAACGCTGACGGTGGGGTCCTCAGATATGATCGGTATAAACTGGGATCTGAGAGAAGTTGCACATCTTGCGCAGTTCAAAAAGACGGACGACATACGCAGAACTTCCGTTGCCCAGAACGCCAACACGCTTTCCATGCAGGTCTATATCATGCCTCCAGCGCGCCGAATGGAACACCTCGCCCTCAAAAGACTCGATTCCTTGCAACTGCGGAAATTTGGGTACGACCAGCACGCCGATGGCGGATACCAGAGCGGTCGCGTAAGTCACCCGCGTCTCGCCAGTGACTACGTCGCGTGTTTCAATGCGCCACATATTCGCATCCGCATCCCACTCAGCTTTGTCCATCGATGTATGGAAACGGCAATTTCGGCGTAGGTCATACTTGTCTGTTATTTGATGCATATACTCGAGAATTTCTGGTTGCATGCCATGGGAGTTTTTCCAATCTGTTTTGAGGTCTGTGGAGAGGGTGTAGAAATGGATAGGAACGTCGGAGGCACAGCCCTGAAAGGAGAAAGGATAAGAACGGCATTCATCCGGAAGCCTGTCAGAATACGTGCAGGGTAGGTGTTATCCTAGAGACGCCGTTGCATCAGCGTGAGAACACGCAGACGGGGATTGCGAGGACTCACTCTCCACGTTCCACCAACGTCTGCACCACGCTCATAGATCTGTATACGTGTCCATTTCAAGACCCTTTACAGTACTCCAGTGCGCATAAAAACCCACCACGAAGTCATCAAATCCCCATTTTGTTTTGAGGGCAATGGCGACTGCAAGGCCACCAAAGCTGTACGTTTGATGTTAGCTTGGATTTGAGTTAAATAGGTAGGGCGTACCCAGCGCCGACGATGGCAACGCTAAACCCGGGACTAGTTTTCTGAGCCATAACTCGTAGAGGGGGGAGGGTAGAGGGTGGAGAAAAGCTGGGTGACCACGATACCCGAATCGAGATGCCGTGATTATAAGTGAAACCTCGTAATGTTCAGCTCAGCCGATCGACAGATGCTCCAACTGGCAATGCAATGTATTGTGTTATGCAGCACCGGTGTGTGTAGCAACTTACGCCATAATAGCAAGTATGCCGCACTGTCCCAGTAAGAAAAGGATCGTGCAAGGAGTAACATGTAACAAGCTAGGAGCAGCAACTTGAGCAGCAAGTCGAGACGGTCAAAATGAGCTAGCAGCTTGATCACGAGCAGCGATAGACGACTTCCATATCTGTCCGTATTATAACGTAATTATTAGGAGTTCATTTTGAAATTCAAACAATTCTTCGGTCGGTCTATGTGCATTGAAAATAAAGGCAAGTACATACTATCTGGTTGAGGGGTAGTAAGTTGGATTGACTTCAATCGAAGGGCCTCGAAGGGGCCACGTAGTAAGTTGCTACAGAATGGAATTTGCTTGACAGAATCCGCCGAGCCTGGCAAGGAGCCTGGGCTACTCACGTCGTAGCGCCGAGCTGTCTCGAACCGGCAGAGTGAACCTTCAAACTTCCTGTGTGATCAAGCTCAAGCTTCGAGGTCAAGAAATCATCGCGAATATATAATACCCAATATAAGATTACGCTACCGCTTGCACTTCCACCCACAGCTGAACAAGCCAACCCTGAATATCCTTGACAACATGCCCCTGCACACAAACCAGTCTCAGCGTCGACGACGACAGAAGACCTGAGACCGAATACGCACCGCCATATCCACCAATTCGCCAACTCCATCGCTCTTGCCCTTCGAAGCGAACGCCAGCGTTCCTAGGGCCCCAAACAGAGCGACTGTCGCAAACGGCGCCAAACGCGACGACCGGTGACGGCGACGCCACTCCTTCGCACCAGGACCTTCGATCTCAAAGTCTTCCCAACGGGGCTTTCGCAGCCACCACCAGAATTGGAAAAGCGGTCCCGGGAACGTACTGAAGATGCGGCCGCGTGCGCCGACGCGGTACCACGATGTGCACTGTGACCAGACTGTATCTTCGAGCCGGTCTTGCAGCATCTCGTTGTATTTGTCTGTCGCCGAGTCTTTTGGAGATACGGTCGTAAGAACTCCAGCGCGTACGGGCGCGAGGAGATCGAGGATGTGTGGGGCTTGAGATTCTTCGGAGTAGATGACGGACATGTGGCCAGTGGTCGTGTTTGGACCTGTTCCAAGTCACAACAAGACGTACTGTCATTCGTGAAGTAAAATTGGGCGTGGTATCGACATGCCTTGCATCATAAAGAAGTTCGGGAAACCAGGCACCGTGGTACCAAGATACGCTTGTGGCCCGCCATGAGCGTCGTTATATTCTTTCAACGTGCCTCTTGGGCCGTGGAGATTCATGGGATACTTGTCCTGTCGAGAGTCAGACTGTTGTTGATCCAATAAGATGGTACGTACTGTTACGAAGCCTGTACCGTATATTATAACATCCACGGGAAACTTCTCGCCTAGACCCACGAATATTTGTTCCACCACTCGCCCTCAAATAGAACACAAACGTACCGGCTTCGGTGACAAGTCCATCTGGCTCGACATGGGCGATGTGCTCGTAAGTCAGCTGCACATTCGGGCGGTTCAACGATGCGAGGTAGCCTTGGTCACGCACAACCCGCCTGCATCCAAATGCTGCGGAGGTTATTTATATTGGACATTCAGGTATTTGAGGAATTGACACGTACGATCCTTCGGGATGATGACGTCGTGGTACTTGGCAGGCGCAATGCTCTTTATGTAGTTACTCGAAGCCTAAACCGGTCAGATGCACACAATCAAATGAACGAGGTACACTACGTACCCTTGTAAAGTATCTGCTTAAGAAGTTGTTGCCCTTGTATTTGAAGGCGAAGTAGATTGATTCCATCTACGTACTATGTCGACTCAAACCGGAGCATATCAAGATTAGAGGGCGTACCATCACAGTGATCATGAGGCGATAGCCACGTTGTACGAGAGGAATGTACGCAAAGATCCACTTTGTAATCCCCGAATAGGAAAGGTGTGGCTGTATAAGTCATGCGTCAGGGAATGAATATGTGATGTCGACAGGAGAGCCACCCACTGAGGGCAGATACCACATCGCTGTGCGGGCGAAGTTTACGACGTTGACAGTTGGGTCTGCCGATATCTTTGGGACAAATTGTGCCCTACAGAGGAAGTATTAGGGCCACGCGCAGAACTCTGACAAATATGTGAACCAATCGACATACGCAGAACTTCCGTTACCCAGAACAGCAACACGCTTTCCATGCAGATCAACGTCGTGATTCCAGCGCGCCGAGTGGAACACTTCGCCCTTGAAAGACTCGATTCCCTGCAACTTGGGGAAGCTAGGTACGACTAGCACGCCGATGGCAGACACGAGCGCTGTCGCGCGAGTGACCTGCTTCTCGCCAGTGCGCACATCGCGGATCTCAATGCGCCACACGTTCGCATTCGCATCCCATTCAGCCTTGTCGACAGACGTATGGAAGCGACAATGCTTGCGTAGGCCACGCTTTTCCGCTACTTTTTGCATGTAATCCAGAATCTCGGGTTGTGTGCCATGCGATTTCTTCCAGTCCGGTTTCAGATCCGAGGAGAGGGAGTAGACGTGGATCGGCACGTCTGATGCACAACCCTGTTGGGATTATAAGACTGGATTCGCTAGTAAAGCTGTGAAGATACCTACAGGGTATGTGTTATCCTGCAATCCCGCTGAATTAGCGTAAGGATGTGAGAGCGCTGTTGCTGGGGACTCACTCTCCACGTTCCTCCGACGTCAGCTCCGCGCTCGTAGATCTACGCAACGTCCTTTTCGGCCCAACAGAAGGTTTCGATAGCACAGACGTACCACGAAGTTGTCGAACCCCCATTTCGTCTTGAGAGCGATTGCGATAGCAAAGCCTCCAAAGCTGTGAGTTCAAGCGTACTTCAGACCTCAGGCTTAAGGTGAAACACAGAATGGAAAGGCCCACCCTGCGCCGACAATGGCGATATTAAACTCGCGGTTGAGCTTATAGGACATAGTCCGTTGAGGGAGGCGGAGAAACGGCTAAAGGGTTGACGAAGCAACACAATGGCACAATATATAGTCCGGAAGATCTGTCCAGGCGACGAAAATCGACGGATAGAAGGCCATCAAGAAGCCCAAGCACAGAAAGCGCCCCACTTGATACGCCGCGGACAAGCCAAGAGCTGGGTGAAATTAGTAAGGTAAGGTCCGCATGAAGTACGTAAGAGGTAAATGAACATGGAGTTGATGCACCAACGAATCAATCAAGGTTTACAGTAGTCGCTGGAAACTTGTACTCTATGTTGCGAAAACGACTCATTTCTCATCAATGTTCCGATAACTAAGTTAGTCGCTTGGTACAGTACTTGGTTGCAGAACACAGGAACATGCAGTGGCAGCGCGCTACGAGCCCATGAGAAATCTGTTGGCTCCTCAGGATCAGGCTAATGAGGGGATGGTGAGCTTATATGATGACGGTCTACCAAAGATAGATCCGGGCGCTGTACCGGTTGAGTACTGTGCCGATAGCCGTGTCAAGCTCGACCAAAGAAAAGAAGCCTCAGGAAATTTTGTCAGAAATAGACACGTAGACAGGCAACGACCTTGGATAACTTGGCAGGTGAGCACAGTCACCTGAAATCAGAAAACAATCATACGGGCTGCCTTGTCATGTTAGTTCTCAAGCTCAAGCTTCAATTTGAACATTCCGAGTCAAGAACTTGGTCAAGAATCAGCAATAGAATCAGTACTTCCATCACAATTACATAATACCAAGATAAGACTAAATTACGCTACCGCTTGCAAAGCGGCCAGCAGCTGAACAAGCCAACCCTGAACATCCTTGACAACATGCCCCTGCACACAAACCAGTCTCAGCGTCGACGACTACGGAAGATCTGAGACCAAATACGCACCGCCACGTCTATCAATTCGCCAACTCCATCGCTCTTGCCCTTCGAAGCGAATGCCAGCGTTCCTAGAGCTCCAAACAGAGCGACTGTCGCAAACGGCGCCAAACGCGTCGACCGGTGACGGCGACGCCACTCCTTCGCGCCTGGACCTTCGATCTCAAAGTCTTCCCAGCGGGGCTTTCGCAGCCACAACCAGAGCTGGAAAAGTGGCCCCGGGAACGTGCTGAAGATGCGGCCGCGCGCGCCGACGCGATACCACGATGCGCACTGTGACCAGACTGTATCTTCGAGCCGGTCTTGCAACATGTCGTTGTATTTGTCTGTCGCTGAATCCTTTGGAGATACGCTCGTGAGAATTCCGGCGCGTACTGGCGCGAGGAGATCGAGGATATGTGGGGCCTGGGATTCTTCGGAGTAGATGACGGACGTGTGTCCAGTGGTCGTGTTCGGACCTATCCCAACAGGACGCCGTGTCATTGGTGAAACACAATTAAGTGCGGTAACGACATGCCTTGCATCATAAAGAAGTTCGGGAAACCAGGCACCGTGGTACCAAGATACGCTTGTGGCCCGCCATGAGCATCGTTGTATTCTTTCAGCGTGCCTCTCGGGCCATGGAGATTCATAGGATAGTTGTCCTGTCGAGGGTCAGACTGTTGTTGGTCCAATAAGATGGCACGCACTGTCACGAAGCCTGTACCGTATATTATAACATCCACGGGAAACTTCTCGCCTAGACACGACGAAAACTTGTTCCACCAGCCGCCCTCGAATAGAGCACAAACGTACCAGCTTCTGTGACAATGCCATCTGGCTCGACATGGGCGATGTGCTCGTAAGTCAGCTGCACATTCGGGCGATTCAGCGATGCAAGGTAGCCTTGATCGCGCACAACGCGCTTGCATCCAAATGCTGCGCGGGTTATTCACACGAGAAGTTGAGGCACGTGCAAGACTAATACGTACGATCTTTCGGAATGATAACGTCGTGGTACTTGGCGGGCACCATGCTCTTGATGTAATTACGCGAAGTCTAGACTGGTCTGATGCATACAATCAAAAGAACAAGGCGCACTGCGTACCCTGGTCAAGTTTCTGCTTAAGAAGTTGTTGCCTTTGTATTTGAAGGCGAAGTAGACTGCTTCCATCTACGTATAATGTAAGACTCAAGGCGGAGCAAGTCAGCTTTGAGGGCGTACCTCCACAGAGATCATGAGGCGATGAATGCGCTGCACGAGAGGAATGTGCGCGAATATCCACTTTGTAATCCCTCGATAGGGGAGGTGTGGCTTTACACGTCATATATTAGAGGAGGAAATACATGCTGCGAGGAAGGGTACATACTGAGGGTACATACCACATCGCTGTGCGGGCGAAGTTTACGACGCTGACAGTTGGGTCTGCCGATATCTTTGGGACAAATTGTGCCCTACAGAGGAAGTATTAGGGCCACGCGCAGAATCCTAACAAATAACAAATATGTGACATACGCCGAACTCCCGTTACCCACACAGCAACGCGCTTTCCATGCAAATCAACGTCGTGATTCCAACGCGCCGAGTGGAACACTTCGCCCTTGAAAGACTCGATTCCCTGCAGCTTCGGAAGCTAGGTACGACTAGCACGCCGATGGCGACACGAGCGCCGTCGCGCGAGTGACCTGCTTCTCGCCAGTGCGCACATCGCGGATCTCAATGCACCACACGTTCGCATTCGCATCCCATTCAGACCTTGTCGACAGACGTATGGAAACGACAATGCTTGCGTAGGTCACGCCTTTTCCGCTACTTCTTGCATGTAATCTAGAATCTCGGGTTGCGTGCCATGCGATTTCCTCCAATCCGGCTTCAGATCCGAGGAGAGGGAGTAGAGGTGGATCGGCACGTCCGACGCACAGCCCTATGGGGAGTATAAGGCTGGACTCGCTGATAAAGCTGTCAAGATACGTACAGGGTAGGTGTTATCCTGCGATCCAGCTGAGTCAGCGAAAGAACGTGGCAGTGCTGTTGCTGGAGACTTACCCTCCACGTTCCTCCGACGTCAGCCCCGCGTTCGTAGATCTATGTGACGTCCCTTTCGGCT
>WITN01001408.1:0-18478 GCA_015025155.1 Lactarius quietus
AAGTAGCAAAAAGATCTCTAGAGCAGATGCTGTTGCGCAGCAACCAGCACAGCTAACAGAGTTATGGAGTCTCACCTTGTGAAGGTTAAGAGACTGATAGAGAGGTTTGTAGAGTGGTAGCTCAAGTGTGCGTAGAGTGAACAACTTGTATTCTTAGAGGGGCTCTACTCCCCTCATTTATAGGAAAACTGGTCCCTATGGTCCCACCATGTCCATTATGTGATAAGTGATGAGTAAAGGTGTTCACAATATTGTGTTTTCAGTGATGCCTGATGTGAAACATCCCAGAAGTCTTCAATATCACCACGTGTAATGTCCCGGGTCATAGTAAGTATCTGACCTAAGCCAATAACCCAGGGGACATGGCATAATAGGACAATTACGACACGATGATGGTTAGTTGCTTACTGTACGATGACGGATGATGACTGATCGATTACTGTACGATGATTGATGATGACTGATGCTCTTAGTGAGCGACTTACTGATCGTATTAGTATTTGACGAGTCTTGTATGTGTTACTAGTAGTAGTGGCGTGTTACTTACCGTTATAAGGAAGCTGTCGACTGTTGTGGTCGACAGCTTGAAGTTCTTGTATACTTCCTACATCGAACGAAGCGGATTCTCTCTCTATTCGTCCTTTCGGACCGCGTTGCCGATAAACAGCAAGGACTCCGCCTTCGAGCGTTGAGACGATACTCTGCCTTCGTGCTAGAGTTAACAAGTTGCTAAGTCACCGCGTTCACTTTACGTTGCCGAAGTCCGGCTCACGTGCAGCTCGCACGTAACACCACGTGTGATACTGATAAGACTTGCGCCCTCCATATTGGAGTTGCGCCCACTTTGTGCGTAACAGAGTACCCTAATATGGTAATCATATGTACAATACTACTGTAATGTTGTAACTGCTATAGATAAGATATGTATGTACTTATTACGTTTCAACAGATGCTACCAAAATCTTCCAGCTGAGGTCGGGGCACGTGCCCCTGAACACATACCTGCATAGGTTCAAAAGGAAGATGAATGCGCACTGCCCAGTGTGTGGCACGCCAAAGGAGACACCTCAACACTTCGTCATAGAATGCCCAGCATATGTGTATGAAAGATGGAAGCTGAGACCAAGGAGCAGAGACAAGGAGATCAAATACACAGAGATCCTCACAAGCAGCAAATGGATGGTGCCACTGGCACACTTCATACAGGCCATGGGGAGATTCAGGAGCGATGAGAAGGAGAGCAGCAAAGAGCCCGTGCAGCACACATAGGGACACAGGACATGATGGCAGGTCAAAAAGCCACTTGCACCCCATGATTCGACAGGAGATGAAGAGGGACCGGACGATGAAGCACATGTGTCAGAGGAGAGAGTAGGAGTGGGGGGGAGATTATGGCACGCACTAACAGAACCTTGCAAAGTGCACACAATGCAAAGACCAACCTGCACCCATTTCCCTTCCACCACACCAATCCCTTTCGCCCCTTCACCTGGCACCACACAAGCATGCCCCAGAATGCTCAACACCTGATCAACCACAAAGCCATGCCAGCCGGCATGGGGAGGTGCTCTAATGTTAAAGGGCAAATAATATTCTTCAGAGAGGACGATTACACCAGTAGAAATTATTTTGTAATAGTGCCACATAGGGTCATGCACCCCAAGGTGCACTCTAATGGATGTCAAAAAACAAAAAAAACCACTCTTACTACTCTGGTGCCCACTCTCAATGGTACCAACTACTATGAATGGTCTAAGGTGATGCAGGCCTACCTCATGTCTATGGACCTCTGGGAGTATGCCAATGGGGATGAACAGGAGCCCGTGCTCCCCACTAATCCCACTGATGAACAATGCACCACCTACAAAGCCTGGAAGAGTGCCAATCAGAAGGCACTTGCTAACATGGTTCTCAGGGTCAACCCTACCATATGGGTCAATTTGGATGCCCTCAGGGCTGCGGATACTGTCTGGAACCATCTGAGCTCTACTTTGATGTTGTCCAGCCTACCACAGTCTTCAAGAACTTCAAGGATGGCATCTCCATCCAGATCAATGCTATGAAGCACCCCTTGCTACAGATTAATAGGCTGCAGGCATTGGTGCATCATCTCACTACCAATGGTGTGGCTATCCCTGAGATCATTCAGGCAATGATACTCCTCTCTGCACTCCCTCCCAAATGGGCAATGTTTGTCTCCATCCTTTGCACCAACTACAAAGTCACGAACCTTCAATTGAAGCACATTCACAAGGCCATCATGGTCAATGGGAGGCCAAGAAGAGTAAGGGTAAACACCATGCCCAGCCTCAGCAGAATGCCCAGAAGCTTTCTGTGGTAAAGTGCAAGCATGGAGACCCAAACTACAAGCAGCAGCACGGTGCTGGGTCTGGCAGTGGTAACACTGGCCAAAACAACTCCCAGCACAATGGTCAAGGCAACTCCCAAGGGAAGAAAAAGTGCCATAAGCGCGCTGGCAAGCGTGCATGGCAGCAGACTCAGGAGGATCAAAACCATGATCATTCCCATCTTGCTAGCAAGGTTGCACACCCCCCTCCTTCTTCCAGCTTGATTGCACACTTCACCCCTGGTGGCAAGACTGTGCACACCATCCCTGGACATGTCACCAAGGGCAAGTACCTGACCTTCAACAAGGTGCGCACTGTTGTGCGCAACATTGGAGTTGAGGGAACTTCTAACACTCTTAGGACCTTGGAGGAGTGTATTGCCCTGCTCAACTTAGATGATTTGGACGATGAAGATTGCATGTCCAAGCGCACCAAGTCTTCCCCCAAGCCCTCTGATGCAGAGGACATTATCCCTGCTCTCTACACCTCCCCTGGTGCTCAAGAGGAGTTCGCTGAGGACTGTGTCAGCCTTGGGGAGAATGACTGGGACTTGGATGCCATGGTCTCTGACACTGCTGGCCTCTTCGATGATGCTCTGTAAAAAAGAAAGTCAGGCAAAAGTCAATGAAAAGTCGGTTAACTTTTCATTGACTTTTCATTGACAGAATGCTGTTTTTTTGTGACTTTGACTTGACTGAAAAGTCAATGAAAAGTCATACAGTCAATTGACTTTCCATTGACTGATCAGTCATCTGATCAAAGAAAATCAGGGAAAAGTCAGGCAAAGTCAATATGCAGTCAATTGACTTTCTTTGACTTTGACCTGACATGCAAGTCAAGAAAAAGTCAAGAAAAGTCAGTAAAATGTCATTGACTCTTGGCCAACTTTATTTGACTTTCCCTTGACTTAAAAGTCAAATATAGTCATAAAAAGTCCATGAAAAGTCATTGACTGCAGGCCAACCTTTTCTGACTTTTTGGCTGACTTTGATTGACTTTGATTGACTTCCCAGTCACAGGAAAGTCACACCAAAATCATGCTGATATCACATAATCAAAAAAACATATATTTATTTTCTTTACAAAAAACAGGCCCCATCAATCCATTGATGGTGACAACAGTCTGGGAAACATGAGGTGAATGTTCATGATAGAATATATGAGCCAGGCTGCACTGAGCTATGCAGCCTTGGCGTTACATTTAGATTTGCACTGTGAGAGTATCAGCTAGGGTTCAAAATGACAAACGACTACTTACTTTATTGATGAGAGCTTCAAGCTCCTCTTGAGATGGTTGTTCTGATGGGGGTGCCTGCATGATGGCTTTGATGATGTCTGTAATGCAGTCAGTGAGAGTCGATAGTCCCAGAATAGAACACAACATACCTTTCTTACTTGCCCGCTTGCCCTGTGACTCGATGTCATGTTCCTTGACCCATTCCAGAAGCTCATCACATGTGAGCTTCTCCATTTGCAAGACATTGTCACCAGAACCCTAAATAAGTGTTAATATAAGATGAGAATCAACCAAGAGTAAGACATACCTCTGGATCTGAAGTTCCAGCCTTATCCACCTCAGATCGCTATGTCTCGGAAGATGGCCTTGGGCACATGTCATCATCAGTCAGCGTGATGTAAGAGTCAGCCTCAGCCCTGCATGTTGATGCAGCCTTGTGCGAGGACTTTGTGTGAGATGTCTTGGGATGGGAGGGTTTGGCAGAGGCCACAGATGGAATGAGGCAAACAAGATTGTGGTTGGGTGGGAAAATGTTAGTGAATATTGCAGTAATGATGATGAGGTGAACTCACAAAGGCCTTGCCCTCTTGCATCAGGGAGAGGAACACTGGGCAAAAGGATGAGGATGGCTCTGCAGGTTCTAATGAGTGTCATCTACTACCCAGAATAGAAATGAAACATTACTTACCTTTGCTACCCTTTGACCCTTTTTCGTTTCATGGCAGGCTTGGTTTGTGCCTGTGCTTGGGCTTAGGGGGCACACTCTTGCTTGCCCCTGCAGACTGTGCTGGTCCTGGAACTGGTCGCACTTGAACCACTGACTTCAAAGTGGCATGACATGGCAAAGTTTGTGTCACACAGGTAGAAGAAACATTGCTGGTGGCGCTGGAAGGGGGGGGGGGGGCACCAGCACTTGAGGCATGAGAATGTGCATGGGATTGAGATGAGTGGAGAGATGGAGTCGGAGCACAAGAGGATCTGTGAGGATGAGACAAGGGAACTGAAGGAGTTGAGGCACGTGAGGGTTGTGCTTGGGAAGAAGAAAGGTGTGTGGGCTTGTCTTGCAAGACTGAACCAAGTACTTTTTCAGCCTTCCAAGTGCCGCCACATAGAGACAGGAGAGGGGCGAGTAACTCAAGCTCCCTCAAGGCCTGCAGCCACTCCTTCAGGAAGTGGTGTTTGTAGAATACCTTCTTCCGAGGCATGCCAGTGGCTGAGGGGGGAAGGTGACCAGTACTGAGAACATCTAACCAAATGTGAGCAACGAGAACTGCAGACTGTCAGATGCTCTTCCAGTCCTCAAGAGTGATGAGCTGCCCATCCTCGTGCCAGATAATGTGCCGCATGGGGGGTCAGGATGTGTTGCTAGCAGAAAGATGCACAAAGGGGTCGGTCTTGCAGTCCTTGAAGAGCCAAAGGATGGTTAGTGGATAGTAAGATGGGTGGACAGAGGGACAAGGTGAGGAGAGGGGAAGAGATGGCTTGACACCACAAGAAGAAGTTTGAGATGCTGAATCGGAAAAGCGCACGGATGAACTAGCAACGCTAAGGACAGGTGAGGCTAAAAGAGAGTGAGCATTGGAAAAAAACTATACATGCAAAACTTACGATTAACAGCAGGTTTATCCTGCATATTGAGAAGGATGTTGACCATGTTCACGTATCTCATGAACTCCAAATTCAGGCAAAGTTCATTGTGAGTAAGTCCTGCGATGACCAGGGTGGGGAGACCTGACAGCTGAGAAATAGAGGGAGGGGAGGCAAGAGACCAGTTGCTAGATGAAGGATCAATGGTGGAGGGACAGGGGGGATGTTGTCTAGAGAGTTGAGAGGCTTCCACATTGTCATCCTCCTCCTCCTCCAGTAAGTCCTTGCATTCATCATTGCCAGGGATATTTGCAGAGTTAGACATCAAGAAAGAGGGAAAACAGAGGAGAGGAGATGGGGAGGAAAAGAGACAAAGAAAGGGAAGAAACCAAGGGGGTGGGGAAAGCATGGTGAGAGGATGAGAGAAGAAAGGAAGGGCAAAAGTGAACCAAAAAAAAAATGAACAAGTCAGAGTCGGCACATATCCATTAGTGACGTGGCACCGGCTTGGCAGCCGGAGCCCCACAAATGTGAAACTTGTTATCTCTAGGCCATCAGTGCAGCCCTTGCTCTACAACTCACTGACCCACACATCTAGCTACAACACCAATGGCTCCAAAATACTTTTGCCCATGCTTCAAGTGCAAATCCAGGAGGGATGTTACCAAGAGGACACTAAATGTTCATTTCAGACAGAATCAAGATCATCTAGATCAGCTGGTGGCCTCTGGGGCTAATCAAGATATCTTGGGCTTTGTGCAGGACTGTCACTATCAGTTGACAGAGCTTCTTAATAGACTGGCTGAGGGAGCTCATCTGGAGCAATCTGGATCATCTTATCCAGGTGGTGAGGCTGGTGAGCACCTAATTTCTTATAATTTTGATCACTTAGTGATCTGCTTAGATCTAGCTGATGCCCCTATTGACTCACCTCAATTTTTGGAGGGAGAATTAGCAGAGGATGATGCTATGATTGTTGATGATAACTGTGAGTGATATATTTGTTGTTGATTTAATTTAATTTTTTTTCTGACTCCATCATTGTAGATCCTTCATCTCCTGTACAGGAGACTGTGCCTATGGACTGGGGGGATGAATCTGGGCTAGAGTATCATATGAATCTGGATGAGGACAATGTTGTCATGTTTGATATTCCAGAAGAGCCCTTAGAGGCTTCAGAGGACTTTGGTGCAGACCCTGGCTCAGAAGATGAGCTGTATGGGGATGATGGCTTTTCAGAGCCTGAGGACATTGCTTCAGAGGGTTTTCCTGATGTTGAGGATGCCAGTGGTGGCAGTGGTCATGGCAATTTGCCAGAATTTGTCATTCAGCTTCAAGAACAGCTGTTGGATGGGTACACCCTCCCTCCTTGTCTTACTCAGGCTCCATCACAGCCTGAGCTATCCAGGGCAGAGAGATTGTCTCTCCAGCACTACATTGCTTGGAAAGAGTCCAATGGCACAGTGAAAGCATATGATGCCCATGCAAGGGTGCTTTCAGAGGCTACAGAGGAGAAGATCCTCAGCCTTCACAGAGTCAGACAGCTAGCTTTGGGTCTTGCAGGGCTTCAGCCCTTATTTGTGGATATGTGCCCCAAAAGCTGCTTGGCATTTACTGGGGACTTTCAGTCAGACCTTCACTGCTCCCATGAAAATAAGGGAAATGTGTGTAATGAACCATGCTTTCAGCCACAGCAGCCCTCATCCAGGGCTAAACCAAAGCCAAGGGCAAAAATGCTGTACATGCCCATTACACCAGTCATTCAGGCTTACTATGCCAATGCTGGAACCTCTCAGGAGATGTGCCACAGAGATCATGTCTTGCAGGAGACATTGGATCTACTTGCAGATGGGGCAGGGGTAAAACCAAAAAAGTCAGAGTTTGCCAACTCTGACATACATTATCATCATTATAAGAAATTGGGATTGTTTAGAGATAAAAGAGACATTGCATTGGCAATCTCTTCAGATGGTGCTCAGCTCACCATGAAAAACAGTCTAATATGTGGTTTCTAATTCTTGTGCTCCTTAATCTCCCACCAGAGATGTGCTATAGAGCAACAAATGTCATCATTCCACTTGCCATCCCAGGGCCAGCAGCACCTGGAAACATTGAGTCCTTTATATACCCACTCTTTGCAGATATGGCAAGGGCCAGTGTTGGAATCTGGACTTGGGATGCTGTTGATCCATCCTATTTTGTTCTGAAGACATACATCTGTGCTATGAAAGGAGACATGCTTGGATCTGCCAAGTTAAGTGGGATGGCAGGACATTCAGCCCTATATGGTGATAGGTTTAGTTTGGTCCAAGGGGCCCATTCTAAGTGTGGTGCTAGGCGCCAATATTATCCAATTTCTCCACCTGAGAAAAATACATATAATTCATCACACCCTCTTGTTGATTTGGATGCCTTGCCATCGAGAGGCCAAAATTTTTATTGGGAGGCAGTTAGAAGGCTCCAGTCTGCAGCCAATAAAAATGAGTACTCAAAAATTGTACAGAGTACAGGAGTCTCACGCCTCACAATGTGTGCAGCTAGTCCTGCATTTCTCCACCCATCATTCTTTCCACAGACCCATTTCATTTGTTCTATGAAAACTGCATGGTCCACATCTGGGATTTGTGGGCAATACACAGTTCTGAGGATGAACAGATACATGTGCCTGCAGAAATGGCTTCAGAGCTTGGTGAAGAGATTGAGAAGGCAATGAAGACCCTTCCTCCATCCTTTGCTTCACCAATCAGAAATCCATATCTGAAGTGTAACAGCCAGTTCAGAATCTATGAATGGATGGCTCTACTTCATTGGTATATAATACCAATAGCATGGGAGCTAGACTTTAATAGAGAAGTGCTAGAGAACTTTGTGCAATTTGTGAACATCATTGAAGTGGCAATGTCTCACACACCAAAGTCTGATCAGGACTTATATGACTTGCACAATTTAATCAAGTCCTTCCTTGAAGGCTTTGAAAGGCTTTATGTTCAAAATGACCATGAGAAGGTTTCAAGATGCAGGCTGTGCATCTGGCAGTTAATTCACATTCCTCTTCATATTTCATGGAATGGATCAATCAGATTTGGGTCTCAAGCTACAGTTGAGAGGGCCATTGGAGAGATTGGACATAAAGTTAGATCCAAAAAAGCACCCTTTGCTAATATTGCTACAATGCTCTATGAAAGGGCAAGCATAAAGGTGTTGAACTTGCAATATCCATTGATAAAGATTCATCCAAAAGAGAAAGGGAAGAGAGAACACTTGTATCAGTCACTTCCAATCAAAAAAGTGAAGATAACTAATCCCTCAGAACATTATGATCACCTTGCTGCAATTTGTGATTTCTTTGAATTCACATTGGACACAGATATGCCAATTGTGAGATGGGGAAAGTGTGTCATACCAGGAGATATCACTTTGAGAAGCAGAATATCTGAAGAAGCAGGGCTAGCTTCCAGGTCATCCAGATACTTTGAATCTCAGGGAAGAAGGCTGGTTTTTGGAGAGGCATTGGCATTTTACCACTTGCCTCAGAATGATTGCAGTGTTGTGGTCTACCATGAACTAGTAAACATGGTTGATGTCATGGGGAGGTCATGTGGAGAGTGGTCTGAGGAATTTATAGTCATGGAAACATTCAGAATCACTAAATTGGTTGGAATATGGGAATATGGGCCAAGGGTTCATATATTGAGAAAACATGTAGGATTAGATTTGCTTGATGTTGAGGAGGATGAAATTGAAGAGCAAGAAGAGTAGTAAAGTAAATTAGTCATTATGTACTTGTACAGTAGAGGTTGCTATAAAATTGTGTCTTTGCTGGTGATGGATCCCTCTGAGCTGGATTCCTATGCTCATTCCTTTACACCAAAACATGTCTCAACCATTGCCACTTATGCATAATTAGTGGAAGAAAGGTCAGTGAGTGTTGCCACTCAAGAAAGGTTGTGAGGTGTTGTGCTAGCATAGTGTTACGATTAGTCACGTGTGTCACCTACGTTGACCGTTTGGCCTGAACCTTTGCCACAGTCTTCCGTATCACATGGACTATCAGTGGGACCATTTTCACATTTTGATTCGTACCTCTTACGCCCCGCGCGCCCTCTCGTACCCATGACTCCTGATTACTTACTAAACACCTTCTGTCTTGTTCAGCGCGGTTCCATATGACATCATACTAGTACAAGTACTAGTAGTATTGGTGGCGATCCTAGTACCGCAGCTTTCAGTAGTGGCATAGCTCAATTCGTATTTAACATGTACTTCTAACGAACAAGGACCTTAGGTCTGAGTTCTTGAATCTCATCGACTTCACACTGTCACACCCTGCGGGCTGCATCCAAGTCCAGTCGACTTGTCAGTTCCAACCTTCTTTTCTAGACGATTGGAGATACTTCGTATCCATTCCATCGCTCGTATATTCACTACTCCGCCTAGGGTAATACCCTACGCTCTCGCATACTGTCGTCGCCATATCCACGACCCTCATCGGGGGAGGTTTGGCAATCGCTACGCAAACATCGACACACGAACCCCTCGCACAATCGGTACTCCACGCTCGCCACTCAAGTCGAGTCGATACGTCCAGTCGAACGTAACATTAACTCAGACCTCTCCTCAACCGTGGCGTACCCAACGAACGAACGAATCGAGCGAAGAGGCGAACGAAACGTCCCTATCAGGTTTCTCAAGGGAGCATTCTGGAAGGACGACCCTGACGCTACACGCTCCGGCTACTTTGCCTTTAGTCAATTTGAACAGATTGATATTCCAGTCGAATTCGACTTCAATACACTCGAGTGGGGAACAGCCCAACGAAGCCAACGAAGTGGCGACTGGAAGATCACCCGACCACCCGATTCCCTCCACCAGCTGCAGCTCTCTATCCCAGAACCAGAAAAGGTTGATCGATCAGAGTGGGGTCCCATTGACGGACAACAAGACAACGCACCAGAAGAACGACTACAGTTCACATCAGACGCAGGAGACGCATCAGACGAAGACGTCAAAATTCCCACTACATCACAACAAGAAGACGAAGAAACAAGGCTTGCTCGATTGGCTGAACACGTACCCACGCAATTTCCACTACCCGAACCCGTACTGTCTCCGGTTTACCTACGTTGGCTTATACAATGTCACAAATTGCAACGACTACCACTGTCCCTCCAGCGACTGTATTGGGCCGAACTGCTCGATTTGGAGTACCCCCAGGATTCCCATCGGAGGGAGGACCAAGCGGAGGAGGAGGAGGTGGAGGCGATCCTCCATCAGGAAGACCTCCACCTGCTCATATCGGTCCTCTACCCGGAGGAGGAGGAGGCGGTAACCCCGATCCAGGACCACCCCATGGAGGGCCTGGAGGAGGGGGAGATATGGGAGCCGGAGGACGGGGAACTAATGGAAAGTTAGTTGGCAACGACCCCCAAACCTTTAACGGCGATCGAGACAAGACTGAACAATTTCTCCTCGAATGGAATATCTATCGAGGACTCAATTGGAACACCGACACAATGCAACGCCCTTCACCCGCACCATGCTTTTCTTGTCTTATGTTAAAGGGGAATACGTTGTCGAATGGACTGGAGCACAAGTAGCTTGGCTCCACGATCAAATCACAGGGGGAGCCACTATCTGGGACGAGTACCTCTGGGTTACCGTCCTTGATCGATTCAAAGACGCATTCATTGACACCATGGTAGCCCAAAAATCGAAGAATGAGCTCAAAGTTTACCGCATGAAAGAGGGCAAGTTCGATGAGTACGTTGCAGGATTCAAGAAACTTGCGCGACTCGCAGGACATGACCTTCAAGAATCTGCGGTTATTGAGATGTTCGCAGGAGGACTCCCCAATGCCCTCCACCGAAAGGTCATCGAATTCGGTGATCACCTTATCAGTTTCGAAGACTGGGTAGACGAAGCACGCAAACAACACCAGAAATACCTTTACCTCACTAGCCGCTTCCAGAATGACACGAAAAAGAAGTTTACCAAACCTCAGTGGCAGCAAGCACTGAAAAAGAAAGACGACAACGCTATGGACACTTCCGCGGGTCGCACTCGAGCCAGGGCAGCACTAACGGATGACGAGCGTACTCAATTAATGACCGAAGGAAAATGCTTCCGTTGTCGCAAGACTGGTCATATGAGTCGCAACTGCCCGTCAAAGTCGCAGACATCCCAAGCGCGAGCTAGTCCTCAAGAGGAAGACGCTCAGGTACAAAGTGCCAAGACAAAGGAAGATAAGAAACCGAGCGCTCGGGAACTGGTGGCAGCCATTAAAGAACTGGAAGACGATGACAAAGACCGACTCATTCAGGAGGTCTTTATGGGGAAGGATTTTTCGTGAGCTCGAACCCAACGGCCTGGGCAAGAGCTATTCGCACACTCTGTAACTCCGTGTACATTACCCGCTATCGAAGTATGAAAATCCCTGTTTCATTTCGAACGCAGAGTGCAATGGCCGACAAGAAGATACTGGTGGATTCGGGGCAACCGATAATTTCATCGACCCCGACTAATCAAAAGACTAGGACTTGGAACCCAACGCTTGGATAGACCTCGAAAGATCTGGAATATCGACGGGACCAATAATCGAGCAGGAATGCTAACAGATTATGTGATCTAGAAGTTCGAACAGGAAGTCAGGAGAGGCAAATGCGATTTCTTGTTACGGATCTAGGTCTTGAAGATCTTATCTTGGGATATCCCTGGTTGTCCACATTTGAACCCCGCTTCCATTGGAAGAGCAGCACCATTGATACAAGATTTCTACCAGTGGTTGTGCGCTCACTAAATTGGAGGAACTTGATGGTTAGACCCACGATATCAAGAACCTATACTACCGCCCTCTCGGACTTTGAAAAAGATCAGGTCGTACAACAGTTGGAAGAAGAATGCAGTCGCCCTGCAACCATTGCGAGTGACTTAGCTCAAGCAGCAGCAGGCCCGCAATCAAAGGAAATACCGACAGAATATCAGGAGTTTGCAGCGGTGTTTGATGAAAAACAATCGCAAAGATTTCCCCCATCTAGGGAATGGGATCACGCGATTGAACTAAAAGACGGGGCGCCCAAAGCGATTAACTGCAAACCGTATCCTCTAACGGGGACTGAAGATGAAGCTCTCAAGGAGTTTATCTCAACTCAACTCCAGAAAGGTTATATCCGACCGTCCAAATCCCCATATGCGTCACCCTTCTTCTTTATCAAGAAGAAAGATGGAAAACTGCGACCGGTGCAAGATTATCGCAAGCTTAACGAATACACCATCAAAAACAAGTACCCACTGCCATTGATCCCCGACTCATTGCACAAGTGAAAGACGCACATATATTTACAAAATTCGATGTGCGATGGGGATATAACAACATACAGATCAAACAGGGAGACGAACATAAGGCGGCATTCAAGACCAAATATGGGCTTTTTGAGCCAACCGTCATGTTCTTCGGACTTACAAATTCTCCCGCCACATTCCAGAACATGATGAACCATATCTTTCGATCCATCCAAGAGGAACATACAAAACAGGGAACTGAAATCATTATCTATATGGACGATGTACTCATTGCAACGACAACTACCCTGCAGGACCACCGAACGGCGGTCAAAGATGTTCTCAGAGTGTTCCAAAAGAACAACTTGTACCTCAAACCGGAAAAATGCACATGGGAGGCACCACGTGTTGATTATCTGGGGCTAATCCTTGAGAAGGGGGTGACACGCATGGACCCTGTCAAAATCTCGGGCATCAAAGACTGGCCGACACCCACTAATCTGAAACAGGTCCGATCATTTTTGGGGTTCTGCAATTTTTACCGCCCCTTCATTTACCAATTTGCCCATCTGGCACGACCTCTTAACAACCTGACTAGGAAAGATCACACATGGAATTGGGGTACACAACAACAACAAGCGTTTGAAACACTAAAGCGTCGAGTTACATCAGAACCAGTACTGGTTCAACCCGATTTGAGGAAGCCATTTGAACTCGAAGTAGATGCGTCTGGGTTCACACTAGGAGCCGTTCTAACCCAACGAGGACCTGATCAAAAACGACATCCGGTGGCATATTACTCAACGACTCTATCAGAGGCCGAACGAAATTACGACATATACGACCTGGAACTCCTAGCAAATCGTGAAAGCCCTCAGACATGGCGTCAATACCTAGCGGGGTCACACACCAACAACAGTGTATACAGATCATGCGAACCTACAATACTGGCGAGTCCTCAAAGGATCAGTCGACGTGTAGTGTAACGTCCCAGGTCATAGTAAGTATCTGACCTAAGCCGATAACCCAGGGGACAAGGCATAACAAGACAATTACGGTACGATGAGGACTGACTACCTACTATATGATGACGGATGACGATGACGGGTGATGACTGACTGCTTACTGTACGATGACGGGTGATGACTGATGTTCTTAGTGAGCGACTTACAGATAGTAGTAGTATTTGTCGTGTGTTGTACGTTGTGGCTAGTAGTAGTGGCGTGTTACTTACCGTTATAAGGAAGCTGTCGACTGTTGTTGTCGACAGCTTGAAGTTCTTGTACACTTCTCATATCGAATCAGCAAAAGCTTTCCTTCGTCCTTCCGGACCGCGTTGCCGTTATAAACCGCAAAGACTCCGCCTTCGTGCGTTGAGACGATACTCTGCCTTTGTGCTAGAGTTAACCAGTTGCTAAGTCACCGTGTTCACCTTACGTTGCCGAAGTCCGGCTCACGTGCAACTCGCACATAACATTAACTTCAAGCTCCTCCATAAACCAAATGACCGTGGCGACTATCAATACCAAAGACGGTTGGGACTTCGTACCCTATCATATCGACACAAGAGAACGAGACGCGCCCACTCGATACCTTATAGGACGAGTAAGGTGGCGACACGTACCAGACACCAGAAGAGACAGCGAACACAACACAGGATACTACACGGAAGCAGCTACTTCGCAAAGGTATCATCCCGTAGTATTCCACAAAGAACGCTGTTGCTGGGTCGAGCTCAGGTGGAGTAACACCAACAACTACTTCGAAGCAACACGACCGGCAGCAGACGACCTAAACATAAACATACCATTGGTCGACGCACGGCCAATTGATCAACAAGGACCTATAGACGGTCAAGAAGCAGAAAATCTTGATTCGGAACCACCAAGAACCGAATTTCAACTACGAACAGAAGCACGGACTGCGTCAAGCCATACTAGTGAACGATCACCAACCCACAAAGTGAAGCAGAGCCCGAAGAAATTGCAGTACAATCACCAGAAGTAGACGCACTAGCCGCACAAACAGCTGAATTACATATTCCAGAACCGATCAGAGGAATACCATTCAGCTACATGGCTACTCAAACAGAAGTATCACCACCCCGACTTGTCATCAACGAGCAGACAGGTCACGTCCAGCAACTACAACCAGAAGATATGGAAGCCGTTAACAGAGCCATGGGACCTGATGTCCCTGACGCACCAAGTATCCCTGAAGGAACTGATATGTTTTACGAGTTCTGACTCAATAGGAACAGGGTACCATCACCAGACAACCGACCTTTTCCCCCGTTAAGAAGACCACCAGGAGGAGGACCGCCAGGAGGAGGACCGCCAGGAGGAGGACCGCCAGGAGGAGGACCACCGGCAGGAGGAATACAACAAGCACTGCAGGGAGGAAACGATAAATTTATCGGAAATCCACCACCAACATTCACAGGAAACAGGGGACAAGCCGAGTCCTTCATTCTCCAATGGGAAGTTTACGCAGGAGTCAACGCTAATCACTCCGCCATGATAAACAAATATCAAAAAGCAATGCTGTTCCTCACGTATATCCAAGGAAACACGGTGAACCAATGGGTAATGTCCGCAAGCAGGTGGCTTGTTAACGAGGTCGCTACAGGAACCAGCCAATTCGACAACAGATTATGGGAGAATCTGTTACACGCGTTCCAACGACAATTCGGGGACGTGCTTAGCAAAGAACGAGCACAAGCCCAGCTCGACGCGGGCATACACATGAAGGATGGAAAAATCGACGACTACATTGCCACCTTCAAACAGCTCGTCCGACATGCCGGATACAATATCAACGCCGAACAAACGCTCAAATACTTCACAAGAGGACTGCCGCGCGCGTTGTACGAAACAATGTACCAACACGACGACCCCCGCAACTATGAAGAATGGAGAGAATCCGCCTTGAAAAGGCAGCAGAAATGGATTCATATGCAAACTGTCAGAGGCAACCTCGATGCCTTCAAACCAGGACGAGCTCCAGGTGGAGCATTAGCTAAGTTGTTAGCACCCCTCCAAAACGATGACCGAATGGACACATCCGCAGATCGAGTAAGGGGACAATTGGCAGGAGCAGAAGACGTACTCCAAAGCTACAAACGCAATGACAATCCACCACGTCCACCATTCCCGCCACGTGGAGGATTTATACAGAGGCAGTTCAAACGTGACCACAGTCAAACGCAGTGTTACAACTGCCAGAAGATGGGACACATCAGTCGCGACTGCCGACAACCGCGAAGGAATCGAAACACACAAACGCGAACAGCCGAGCGCCAACTAAAGAAGAAAAGCAGCGGAATGGCTCGAGGAGTAGCAGGAGATGACGAAGAAGTGAAGGACCTGGTCCTTCAACAATTGATGGGACAGGATTTTGGAAGCGCCTAAACCCGGCGGCCTGGGTGAGGGCAATACGTTGTAACTCTGTGTACATTATGCGCTACCGTTCTATGAAAGTACCAGTGTCGATTCACGCAAGTTACAACATGGCCGACATAAAAGCATTAGTGGACTCAGGAGCCACCGACAACTTCATACATCCCAATTTCGTCAAACGAATGGGACTGGGACAAAGGGCATTAGATAAGCCAAAAACATATACAACATTGACGATACCACTAATAAAGCGGGACAGATTACACACTATCTCACGCTCAATGTGGAAACAGGAGGAACAAAAAAGGAAATGTGTTTCCTTATCACAGACATAGGAAGAGAGGACCTACTACTGGGGTATCCATGGCTCGCAACATACGAACCAAGATTCAGCTGGCAACATGCCATGTTACGCTCAGACCCTACGCCAACCCACAGACAGCGCAAGTGCTTACACGAGCACTGGAAGAATTGCCACGATTACCCAGAGGCGCATACCTGGGAGGCACATGATCAAGAAGACATCGAAGAAGAGGAAGCCGTACAAGCACTCTTGGAAGCAGAAATAACAGTTACCTCGCCTATGACGAGGCGTGCAAGGTCCGCCAGCTTTGTGAGTAACATGATCACTTGTGGTAGAGTCCCAGCGGCTGGCAGGAAGGTTATTACAGGACGAGCAAGGGTCACGTGACATGGTCATGTGAAGAACCCCCGGGTCACGGGATCTGACCTAAGCAATAAGTCAGGGGGGCGCGAAGGATGGAATTGTCCCAGGCCACAGTATGTATCTGGCCTAACTAATAACTCAGGGGACGAAAACGCGAAGGTAGCCATTGGAACTTGGCGGAAGACAGTTGTGTCCTGAAGACGACCAACGACGACAAATAGCGATTGCGTGGTGTAAGACCAGCGACCTGTAGCTGCCGATATCAGCGGGCCGTGGTTGCCGTTGGGACGCACTCCAACGGGCCGGGTTTGATCCCCTTTCGGGAAAGTGTTCAAGATGGATTCGTACAAGGAGCGCCTGTGTTAGCGCCGAGACCATTGCTTACTGACGCATGGTTTGATTACTGTTGTGGATGACATTCTCCCCTCATGCTTATTCATTGATTGTGATTTCAGTGTCGCTTAGTCGCGCACTTGCTCATGCTTACTATTGTTCTTACTGATGTGATTAGACATTCGCTTATTGATGTGTGAGTCATCCTTGTGATCATTACTCATACTATATGTGTCGGCTTCATATCTTGATGGACACTTACTATAAATACTGTATCAGCTATGCTATGGTTCGTTAGCTTAGTTGTCTTGAAATCCACCTGTATTACTCTCAGGAAGTTCAGACAGTCTTATAGCAGAGTCATTGTTCCCTTTGACTATTCTTGTTGCCAACTTAAGTGTTAGGCGTCGCCACCTTGTAACGAACCTCAAGCTAGGCAGTCTTAAGGACCTTATTGGTTATTCGCCCTTTACAAGTCGTACAAATCGTTCCTGAGTTCAGAAGCCGTGCGCTTTGCTCAGAAGTTGAAGCAAGGAAGACCCATCGGATCCAAGTCGGATCAACGTTCAGTGGAAACGTTACATGCCACCATTGATGAAAAACAACTCCCCATAGTACTACGAACAATCAACCCAGGCGATAAAAGAGCAGTTGTGGCACGACTGCTAAGCGAAGAAAAGAAAGATACAAGAATATCTCGAATCTTCACAGAAGATGCCAAAGAACAAAATCTTAACAACGATAGAAGAACAAGTATACGGACGACGATCGGCGGTCGAGCTTGCGATCGACGCCCAACAATACACGACACAAGTCAACATACCAAAGGAATACCAATGTTCGCAAAGGTGTTCAGTGAAGAAGAATCAAAAGATTCCCGCCAAAGAGAAGTTGCGATCACGCGATCGAATTCAAAAAGGGGGTACCGGATGTGATAGACTGCAAAGTTTATCCAATGACAAGACCCGAAGACGCGGCATTAGACGAATTTATCGACGAACAAGTCGCGAAAGGATACATTCGCCCCTCCAAATCTCCGTACGCATCGTCATTCTTCTTCATTAAAAAGAAGGACGGAAAGCTATGCCCCGTACAGGACTATCGGCGGATCAATGAATGGACAATACGGAATCAATATCCACTTCCCCTCATTGATGATCTTATCAGAGATCTCGGGGGAGCCCAGATATTCAGCAAACTAGATGTCCGACAAGGATATAACAATATACGGATCAAAGAGGGCGATGAACATAAGGCGGCGTTCAAAACACGACACGGCCTTTTTGAACCAACGGTGATGTACTTCGGATTGTGCAACTCACCAGCCACATTCCAAAGTTTTATGAATGAAATTTACCGACCAACGATCGCGAAACATGAAACACGAGGCACCACCATCAGAGTCTATATGGATGACATCGCATAGCAACAAAAACGTCAACCGCTAGCAATCAAAAACCATCAAGAAGCGGTCCGCGACGTACTTGCAGTTGCCCAGAAAATGACCTCTTTTTCAAAACCGGAGAAATGTGTCTTCAACGCGTCCAGCATTGATTACCTGGGGGTAATCCTGAAGAGGGGGTAACACGTATGGACCCTGTCAAAATTTCCGGTATACAAGACTGGCCAT
>WITN01001409.1:0-18450 GCA_015025155.1 Lactarius quietus
AATTATCATCTGTACTCAACATTCGCGCGACCTCATATGTCTCATCTTCGTCCAACCTCAGAGACTCTTCGTCTTCTTCTTCAGTGAACTGCACTTCAGGGGGGTCTTCAGCCTTCACAGGCAATGCAAATCACTTTCATCGGCTTGGTGATACCACTGGCCATGTCACGTGATCCACACGTGACATGGAGGATATGGGGAGGGGCTGTGTGTGCATGGAGGTGGGAGATATGGAGAAGGGGTGTGTGCACATGGAGGTGGGGGATATGGGGAAGGTGTGTGTGCATGAAGGCAGGGGATATGGGGAAGGTGTGTGTGTGCATAGAGGCAGGGGATATGGGGAAGGGGTGTGTGCATATGGAGGTGGGGGATGTTGGGAAGGGGTGCCCATGCTAGCACAGCACCTCACAACCTTTCTTGAGTGGCAACACTCACTGACCTTTCTTCCACTAATTATGCATAAGTGGCAATGGTTGAGACATTTTGGTGTGAAGGAATGAGCATAGGAATCTAGCTCAGAGGGATCCATCACCAGCAAAGACACAATTGTATAGCAACCTCTACTGTACAAGTACATAATGACTAATTTACTTTACTACTCTTCTTGCTCTTCAATTTCATCCTCCTCAACATCAAGCAAATCTAATCCCACATGTTTTCTCAATATATGAACACTTGGCCCATATTCCCATATTCCAACCAATTTAGTGATCCTGAATGTTTCCATGACCATATACTCCCTAGACCACTCTTCACATGACCTCCCCATGACATCAACCATATTTACTAGTTCATGGTAGACCACAACACTGCAATCATTCCTGAGGCAAGTGGTAAATGCCAATGCCTCTCCAAAACCAGCCCCCCTCCCTGAGATTCAAAGTATCTAGAGACCTGGAAGCTAGGCCTGCTTCTTCAGATATTCTGCTTCTCAAAGTGTATCTCCTGGTATGACACACTTTCCCCCATCTCACAATTGGCATATCTGTGTCCAATGTGATTTCAAAAATATCACAATTGCAGCAAGGTGATCACAATGTTCTGAGGGACTAGTTATCTTCACTTTTTGATTGGAAGTGACTGATAAAGAGCCCATGTCGCACATTCTGTCCATAGTAGTCAGTAGAACCAACATGCAAATGTGCCGAGCATCTGGTAAAGCCCATGTGGGCCCATGAGCAGTATGTAGCGCATATAGATGTATGGGCCCAATGCAAATATTGTGACACAACCAAGGGACGGCCCACCTGCATTAATATAAACACTCAACTAGTGACATGGGTGGGCCCATAATATATACTGACCATGTACCCGCATGGGCCAATGAACACGTATATTAAGCTACCATTGACATGGAATAGGCCCTTGCTGTGTGAGTGAGTATATACAATCACTGCTGACAGTCTCAAATGGGCCCACAACTCTTATCAGAGAGTATGCAGATAGTGATGGGTGGGCTGAGCACTACTGCGGGCATGCACTGGTGAATATCTCAGATGGGCCCAGTGCATCTCATAAGACTTGCTGACAATGACATCAAATGGTCCAGAATTTATCATAAGGAATCCACCAATGGCATCGAATGGGCCCAGTATTTTTGGCACATACACTGCCGAAGTGCCGAACATATCAAATGGGCCCATACTTTGCACAGAGAGGCTACCGATGGTGTGAATGGGCCGAGCATTACTCCTGACATGCAGTCGCAAATATTTCGATTGGCCCAGCTCTTCTCATAAAACAGGTCATTGATGATATCAAATAGGCCGAATTTTCATTGGAGATGCTGCGATGGCCTGAATGGGCCCAGTGTTCTTGATGGGCAATGCTGCCGAAGAATTCAAAGGGGCCATAATGTCTTACTGAGACGCTCCCATGGTGTTGAATCGGCGAGCATTGATCCTGTAATACACTGCCAACTATGTCGAGTTGGCCCAGCGTCTCTGAAAGACATGCATTCGACGATATCAAATGGGCCCAGCAGTTATCATGGGAAATTCCACCAATGTCTGAATGGGCCCAGTGTTCTTCATGGCGACACTGCCGAAATATCAAATGGCCCCAGAATGTCTACAGAGAGGCTGTGGATGGTGTTGAACGGGCTAAGCATTGCTCTTGATATGACTGCGATTATTTCGAGTGGACCCAGTCTTGCTCCTAGGACATGCTGTCATGATATCGACAGGGCCAAGCTTTCCCATTGACGAGGCTGCCGATGGTTGTGAATCGGCTGAGCATTGCTCCTGAGATACACTGCCAACTATGTCGAGTTGGCCCAGCATCTCTGATAGACATGCATTCGACGATATCAAATGGGCCCAGCAGTTATCTTGGGAAATTCTGCCAATGGTCTCAAATGGGCCCAGTGTTCTTCATGGGCAACACTGCTGAGGATATCAAATGGCCCCAGAATGTCTCACAGAGAGGCTGTGGATGGTGTCGATGGGCTAAGCATTGCTCTTGATATGACTGCCGATTATTTCGAGTGGACCCAGTCTGCTCCTAGGACATGCTGTTGATGATATCAACAGGGCCAAGTGTTTCCCATTGACGAGGCTGCTGATGGTTGCGAATCGGCGGAGCATTGCTCCTGAGATACATTGACAACCATGTCAAGTTGGCCCAGTGTCTCTCAAAGACATGCCGTCGACGACATCAAATGGTCCCAGCATTATCATGGGAAATTCTGCCAATGGTCTCGAATGAGCCTAGTGTTATTGATGGCGACGCTGCCGAGAAATCAAATGGCCCCAGAATGCCTCACAGAGAGGCTGTGGATGGTATCGAACGGGCTAAGCATTGCTCTTGATATGTACTGCTGATTATTTCCAGTGGACCTAGTCTTGCTCGTAGGACGTGCTGTCGATGATATCGACAGGGCCAAGTGTTTCCCATTGACAAGGCTGCCGATTGTTGCAATCGGCGGAGCATTGCTCCTGAGAGACACTGCCAACTATGTCGAGTTGGCCCAGTGTCTCTGAAAGACATGCATTCGATGACATCAAAATGGGCCCAGCAGTTATCATTGGAAATTCTGCCAATGGTCTCAAATGGGCCCAGTGTTCTTCATGAGCGAGGCTTCCGAGGACATCAAATGGCCCCAGAATGTCTCACAGAGAGGCTGTGGATGGTGTTGAACGGCTAAGCATTGCTCTTGATATGTACTGACGATTATTTCAAGTGGACCCAGTCTTTCAAGTGGGACATGCTGTCGATGATATGACAAGGCCGGGAATTTCCCCTTTTGACAAAGCTGCTGATGGTGTTGAATCAGCCAGCATTGCTCCTGAGATGCACTGCTGACTATGTAGATTTGGTCCAGTATCTCTCAAAGACATGCTGTCACTGACATCGAATGGGCCCAGCGTTTTTTATGAGGCAGGCTGACGATGGTGTCAAATCGGCCCCACTGCCTGCAAACGGGCTGCCGATGATCTTCCCAACATCCCTCATGAATACATGGCAATTTTCACATCAGTTCTATGGACTTCTTGCGACAATGTATTGCATATGGGCTTCATCTATGGTATGAGAACATAGCTCTTTCCACCATATGTGGTATTCGGGATACCCTGAGCATCCATAAGGCGCATAATCTGCTGCCGAAGCATCTCCAAGACTTTCTCATGCGTATCACACTCCCTTGAAGATCCCTAATCTCCCTCTCATATCCATTGCATCTTGATTTCAGAGCCTCGACCTCCATTTCAAGTTCTTTAATTGTTTTGTTATCGTCTTCGCCTTGAGCTGGGAGCACAACCATTAATTATAAACCACATTTACATGATAGAAAGCACACGTTCAAATATCCTATCATCTATAACCTCCCCAGTTTTGTTTCAGCTCTCTTCTGACGGCACAGGCTCATCCTCCCAGGTGTCATTGAGGTTTACTTCTAGGGATGGGGAGCATTCTTTCATAACCTTGTTTTCTTAACCCATTTCCTCCGACTTTGCCGTTCATCCCCTTAACCTTCGGGAAACCAATCTTGGTTGCAAATCTTCCCTTGGCATTTTCTTGCAGCCTAGCTGCCTTTCTACTGCAAGTTCGTGGAAGATCATCTATTACCTGCCAACATAACCGTTCTCTCAGCAATCATTTAATTTTGACTCATGCACTTACATTTTTGTCACCTCCTGCATCTTTCTTGGATATACTAGCAGATGACGTTGTGTCAACGTGGTCGACGGCTTTCCTCTTTGCCGCCGATCTTGTAACCACTGCTCACACATTTCTCCTGTCAGTGAGACAGAACCATCAAAATAAGGGCTCACTCCTAACACCGCTCATGGAAGCACGCCGACGCTTCTCTCTTATGGGCATATTGCTGGTTGCACTGCTAGCAGCTGCCGAACATTCTTGGGCTTGAGATGTATTGGTGCATAGATTGGGTGCTGCCGAGGGCATACTTAGTGCCACCGATGCATGATCTTGGGGATGCGACACATTAGTGTCCAGATCGGGCGCTGCCAATGGCGTATTTATAGCCCCTGCTGAATACTCTTGTGGTTGAGAAGCCAGACATTCTCGGCAGGAAGCTGGCGATGTAAGCTAGGAATGATGATTGCCACAGCTTCAGACGCACCATGTTGGCCGTGGAAATGTATATCCAGCGGCGGGAGATCATTGGGTGCAGTATAGTAGTTGCCTCTCAATGCTCTCGGGTCATCTTCCGAGACAGAGCTCATGTCTGGAGCATTCCTGGACTCACTTATTGCTTCGGTGAGACTCAACAACAATGGGTGAGTGCGAGGTGGTTTTCGGGTTTCGCAATGGTCTTGAAAAAGAAGTCAATTGATTCCTTCTGAAATTGATTTAGGTTAGCCAACAAGATTGATACTACCGCAAATATACCAAGAAAATTTTAAATTCGACCACCCAAGCCATTTCATCTCTGGATTTACAGGCATGATAGGCCTCTAATTTATTCTTGAGCATGGCTGCATGGTGGTGAAGGGTCATTTCGTCCTGGGTTAGATTGTATTCCTCAGTCGACATTCTGGGGGATAATATGAATGAGGCTTGGACGTCAATAAAGCGAAAAATCAGTCATCAGAAGATCTGAGAAGCAAGCTACCAATGCAGATGTTTCATCAGGTCCCTCATCGATCAAGAATGTCACTCAGCTCCTGATTGAGCCACTCCAAGATTATCAGAAACACCCGATTAGGCCACTTCGACACTATTGGAAGTCCCTGATTGAGCTACTACAAGATCATCGGCGGCTTCCTGGTGCACTACTCTGAGATTATCGGCAGCTTCCTGAGTGATAAATTGCAGATTATTGGCAGGTCTCTTGTATTTACACATCGTTTTGTTAAGGAACAGCAAATACACATTATTAATGTGGGCCCATGCGACTTTTTCGGATTTGTAGACCAATTCACATGTGTGACAAGTGCTCATTATGTCACATTATCAAGGGACATCTCCCTGGGACATCCGATTAACATTTTCTACCATCCGCCATGCAGGGAAATGTTTCTGAAAGAAACCAAGGTTGTTCAGAGTCAGAAGGTGGCAGTTTTGAAGAGATGGTGCACCCACAAAGATTAGCGTCTTACTGGAATGGGGCACTAATTTGATGCCTATAGATGTCCTCTGCATTCTGAAAGGGAGTCTTGCTCCTCAAAGAATTGGACTCTGATGGGAGCTGGTGTCGGGAGTCAACGGTAACATTCTCAGGCCCATCAAGTGATGCCGGAGGTATCAATGAGGTTCCGAAGAACGTGACATTGCTAGAACCTGTGATCGGAAGACTCATGGACAAGGTATCTCATAAGGTCATCTGGACTGCCTGAACTAACATAATACAGGATTATCCCAAGGCTCCTTCTGCCGAATGGCTTTCAAGGGCCAGAGAGAGAGCTATATGGATTCAAGGGCATACATTGAAAAGGACAGAACAAATGGAAGAGCTTCTGAACTATTTGGATGACGAGGTGTCTCGGGTAGTCTCCTTGATTGAGGAGAAGGAGTGTACAGAGTAGAAATGACATTGTTCATGAATCCTCCAAAATAGTACTGTAGTGTTCAAGGCTGTCAATACCATCACGGAGCACATCTCCAAGTGACTTGACTTGGCTGTCAGTCTCAGCGTATATCTCCCGCGCTTTCTTGAATGCCTCCATTATCTTTTCGCGGAGCTGTGCGCCAGCTTCCTGCTAATAATCCTCTTCAATTATGAGACATTTAAATGAAGTATTTTATGCACCATCTCTAAAACATGAAGCAACCCTTCTACCAGCTCATTGCGGACATCAAATGGTTCTCCCATTGTGTCCCCTTCACCGATCTTCCACCACTCTGTGAAATTGAAGTGGGGAGCATCCAATTTGTGAATGTCACCTTTCGGCAGCTGTCTTCCATCGGTTGCAGTATAGCTGCCTGGGTTCCTAATGTCCAAAAAGCTGTGGAAAGCATCCTGGACAGACTCTGGCACTGGAGAGCTGCCATCAGATGGCAGAAGACCAACGATCCACACGGCAGCGAGCTAAGTGCAAGTTTTTATACTTAAAGAAGTAAATGGGCACTGAATAATACTTACAACTTCATTGTGTAGGCTAGGGATATAATTTTTGTCTTTATCGCCAGGCTGGTGCAGAATAGACTGAATAGTGGAAATTCTCTCACCCAGGCAGGTGAGCGCAGCATCTAATATTGAGGCTCTTGTTTCGGATGGCATAATATTTGCGCAGGACAATGGGATCGTCAATGGGAGGAAGGTTATAGGAGTTTCCTGTGAAAGCTGCCGATTACTTCCTGTCCTGAGATATACACCATTGGCAGTTGCCAATAGCTAAGTATGGAAGACCGAGAATGGTCCAGACCACTCCACCCCAATGGCACCAAGGATATAACATTTATAAAGCGATTGCGATAGGGCCCAAGGGGCCCTGTGTGAGAGTGTGAATACCACATGACATTAAATGTATCATGGCTAAGCGAGAGGATACATGTACTCCTACAACTTGGCCTACAATACATTTTGAAACATGACAGGGAAGACAGGAGGCGGAACTTTTTTACATGCGTTTGTCGTCTTCGTCTTCGGATGACTCCGCCTTCGGCAGTGCTAAACCAAAGCAGTCAGCATACGCATTGCCAGTGCAATTTCCAAAAACTTACCAGACCGTGATACGCAATGAGAAGCAGTTTCCTCACAAAGACAGTGATAGACAGAGATTTCTACGCAAACGCACACAGTGCTCTCACGCAATGCTCGGTATAACTGTCCTCTGTGTTCAAAGCTGTGACGGTCACAAAGCTTGGTGTTAAATGCATTCAAGGCTCTTTGTATATACCACTGTACTGCCAGTACCAAGGTATATACAAAGGCAGCCTTGACCGAGAAATGAAGATGGGAAAAAAGGGAGTGCCACTCCAATGTCCACTCTTATGTGTCAGCTTTTCCACAGGAGATCGTATTGTATGGATGGGATCGAAATCTTATGAGTCATCTTATGTGTCAGGATTCCCACGCATTGAGCGAAGAGAGAGCAAGGACTGTACTGACATGGCGATATTGAACAGAGTTTATGACCTTATGAAGACGTTGGAAGGATGTGCATACTGAAAATGAGATAACTGTGAACTACAAGCTTGCAGCAGATGACGGAGATGCCGATGGTGTAAATGCTAGAGACAACCGTGCATTGCATGCTCTCAGCAGATGGTGGCAATGGCGACACGAGAGAGATGGTCGCAAGGGAGATTGCGATGGTGCAAAGGACAGATAGTCTTCCAAACACATCACAACGTGCATAAATGACATAGATGGGGGCCCCATCGCAATCACTAGTTGTAGTAAATCAACGTCATTGCTATGCCATGCTGCCGAAGCACATGAATTTGCCCATTAGCATAGATAAATAAAACATGATTGAGACCAATGTGGACCCAGGAAGTGAGAGAATACATAAATCATGAATGGGCCCATACATAGAGCTGCCGACATAGTCATTACTTCAGCATGCTGCCGAAGCACACGCATGAACACATTACCACAACCGACAAGTTATGCCCAATATACCAGTGAAACCTATGTATGAAGGCTTAGGAAGTGAGAGTACGCATATATAATGTGTGGTCCCACAAATTGAGCTACCGAAACAGTTTTATGGAGCAAGTATCATTGCAATGTAATACATGTATAGGCTAGGCCCATTTCCATAGTTGACAAGTTGAACACCAAAGATTGGTGATGATCATGCAGGCAATATGGGAGGGTGCATGTACATTAAGAATGGGCTCACAAAGAGAGCTGCCGAAATAGAATTGCACCTGATTGAGGAAATTATATGACTTGCCGTTTAACACGTTTAACAGGAACATTTACTAGGACTTGCGACTCTAAATCCGGTTTGGTTACCGATAGCCGGTTGAACTTACTATGTACAGCTATCTAGCTTTAAGTACTTAATTGTGGCGGTAAGACTTTGGCAAATTCAGGAGGCAGGTCGCTACCAAGTAAAGTGGTAAATGTGGACTCTGCCTGCGCTGCCATTGAACACCACATTGCACTTTGTCTGGCTGCCCATGCAGCATGCCCAGGCTGTGAATGAGAATCAATGACCTCCCTCTTTTCCAGCCAAGCTCGCTCTTGATGTTTAAAGTACCTGACCGCCGACTCCATCTCAACTTGGAGACACTGAAGTTCCTCAATCCATCACATCTTTTGAGCTTCGGCTCGAAGCCAATGTACTCGAAAGACTACATCAAAGATTGAATTTATTATGTAGTATGAAATGAGAAGCACATACAATCTTCCATCCATTCCCCAACATCAGTGTCCCGCCGAACATCCATTGTCCAGAACCAAGGCAATGAGGTGTTCCGTTGTCCCCGTACTTCAGGCGCAATTACACTGGTCTTGACAGATAAGCGTTGGTGCTTTAAAACCTTGTACCATTCAAGGAGATTGTCGCTGGCTGAAAGGTCTACCATTGCCTGCCGAGCACGAGTGTACACCCAAGCATGATGCTGCACTGTTGATTCAACCGCATGCACTTCGGACCAGGCATGTGTTTTGAGCCTTTGCGTACGTGCCAGACGAACATCGTGTCTGAACAAATAAGATTTGTACCCCAGGCCTATTCAAATGTGGTGCAGAGAGTCATTGAGTTGGCCCTCCCTTAAGCGCAGTTCTGCCTTCACTAGGTCTTCGGCAGCATTTTGATCGCACCAGTCACATCCGAAATGCGAGGGAAGATGCAATGAAATATACCCTGCATCCGCTTGGCCATCGGCAGCAGAATTTCCTGATAAGCGCATTTGATCGTGGTCTTTGGAAGATGAAGGACGCTCGTTGTCATCATCCTCTTCACTGACTCCATCGAATTCTGCACCAACATAGGTTTCTCTTACCACGGCGTTGTCCCAGGAGTCAGCTCTGCCTTTGGAGAGAGCCTGGAGAATATTTGCTGACTGCTTCTGAAATGCGTCAACTCTTTCTTGGAGCCATGCCCGCCTCGCTGTGATCTCCCTTTGTTGATCTGGAGTGGGATGGGACCCAGTCTTCCTCACTAGTGTTTGAAGTGATAACCTGAGTTTTTTTTGGGTATGTCATCATCAGAAGTCTCATCGGGGAAGCTGCCAAAAGTCTTACTGCGTCTCCTGAATCTTCAATCCGCCACTAATCCATGTTGCGCGTCCCTGATGGCCAGAGGTGCCGATTTCATTCTCTGACAATTCGAGAAGTATCTCTGCACACGATGGGACTGAAAACTGATTTTAGGCCAAGAGTATCATACAGTGACGGGACCCACATTGTTTCGTCTTTATGTCATAGATGTCCATGACTTTGATATCACGATGTCACTCCCTCAGCGCATTCTCTTCTTTGGCACTCCAAACCTGAACAGAGTTTGAACTTGCTGATGCATTAATTGACTCAAATGCTGCTGCGCTCAATGTCACTCCTGCAAGGGCCTTTCGGTAGCGTCTAGAAACAGCATTGACTAGCGACGAATGTAAGCATTGATGTGGTATCTATACAAGGAGACATACCTAGGTCGACAAGCTTTTTCCAATTGGAGTCATTCATGTGGTCATCTATGACCTCCCAACGATGCGATGTTGACATTCCTCATGTGCTTCTAGTGATCTTGTTAAGTGGGCCCAAAGTGTTTCGATAGTCTCGCCATCAATTTGCCGTCTGCCCTTGATGAAACTGGGTGAATACCTGGCCAAGCAGGTGTCTTGATGCCCATGAATATGGAAGAGACCAATCGCCAGCCTGAGCTTCAGGTTATCAGGAAGTTTGAGATAGTGGCTGCTGTTCACCCTTCTCATCATATGGACACTCCATTGACACATGACATCATAGGAGATGAGGGTGGCCTGTATTCCCTCCATGTTGAAGTTCAGGGCCTTGAATATCGAATAGTCCATATTCTTCTGGCTTTTGGGGGATTGATTTTCACTGAGTGTATATCAAGATATTTGAGAACTCACGCTTCTCCCTTTTGAAAGTCGACAACAGAATCGGGTACAAAAGCCCCATGAATGCATGCTGTTGCACCAATTCCAGTTGATTCGAGGTGCCCACCATGCTTGTTTGCATTATTTACCACACGGTGATCATGACATGTTGATATCTTTTCCAGCGTGAGCCCCCCTCTTTCCACGAAATACCGGAGATAGAACATACCTGCTGCCTTTCTAATGCCAATTGTAGATGCAACTCATATGGTTTCCGGCTGACCATGAACCCTGTGCCTTCGAACAGAGGAACATCATTCTCCGGGTTTCTCATCTTCATGTGCTCTGCTTGAAAGTTTCCATCCATTATGAAACCTCGCATGAAGAGAACATCGCTGGAATAATATGTCGGCAGCTATGACATGTCGATATATATTCACATACCTATTTTGTACTCTCTCCAGTTTTCTGGGAGGTTGATTCCAGGTTGTGCACACAAAGCACAGAATACAGCCATTGATCCTGGCTTCTCTTCCTCATTTCCACCATACCCAAAGCCAAATTTCTTCCAGGAACTGAGTACCCTCCACTGCCGGCAGACCGTCAGTAACTCCCGATATCGGTCCTGACTTGTCCAGTCAGCCTATGTTCGGTAGATACGCTGAGCACTCCCACCGGTACAGTATTTGGAAACTCATCATTTGTGAGTCTTCTTAGACGGCTGAAAAACTGGTTTGGAGTAGTCTTGCATTCAAGATTGTCCAAATGGAAGTCATCTAACACACGGAAGGTGAATGCCATCTTTGGGTTGTGAAATGTTGCCGGGAAGAGTCCAGACATCATCAGCTGAATGTCATGCTCGGGAGCTCCAGAGCAGCAGCACCAGCTGACACCAATCTCATGGACGCTGGACCCATCAACAACAGTCATTATTGGGTGTCCCTGTTTGTTGTAGCGTCCAGCCTTTGAGCTGCCGAAGCTAAGGTCGGCAGCTGTATTGTATTCACCACTGCTGCCGTCGGGCAATTCTTCTTCATCGCAGTCATTTTGTGACTGTAGCTTTTAGAATAGGATTTTGGACATATAATGGTTTAAAACGCACATTTTGAAGTGGGCATGGATCCCCAAAGTGTCCAAGGTGCAAGCTGATTCCGACCTCATGCAACCATGATGGAATAAAATATTTCCCTGTCCACCTCTGAACCCTGTGAAAAGGAAGTCGTTGGTGGGAGTTTCGGCAACACTCCTTGCAGAGGACAATGGTAGGAAAGCAGTCGGTGCACCTCCACTCAAATGGAGTGGACGTGCAGCTCTGGCACACTTTTGCAGCAGGGACACCCTCAGAACGGAGAAGACAATTCAAGTAGGGGGAAATCCTAGGAATAAAGTCTTCCATGAAGGTGCACTGGGACTAAGGGCTGTGTGAATGGCATTAAAGGAGGGTATGTGGGTAAACTCACTCTTTTTTGGTCAGGCACATGCGGCTCCTCTGTCCAGAATGTTTCATCAACATCCATGATTTGAGGATTAGCTTCACATGTTATTCCTTCATGGCTATCCAACTCCATTCTGACAGCATCTCTCCTTGTCGCCTGCTGATCTTGGGAGGTGCTCACTTCTACCAGGGTATATCTAGTTCCTCGGGAGCGCTCCCGAGGAACCCAATCAATCACCTTGACCCTAGTTTTTCTATTGAGGATTTTGGATACTTTTATGCCTTTGAGTGCCATGGAGAGCTGAGTGTAGTCACGTGGTGAGTTGTGATGTATATCCTTCGAGAAGAATCGACAAGTCAAACCTTTAATCAGCCTGATGGCAGCCTTATATATCAGGTATTACATTGCCAGATCCTCAAGGCCTACAGTCGCTCACCTTGCTGCCGTAATACCGGTATCAGTAGCCAATTAAACCGCATTTGGCGGCATTTCTAGTCTACCCTCCATTGCCAGCATTCTTCTTTCTGAATTTTCCTGGTCAAGTCTTTCCAGTTCAGTAGGCACTTCTCAACAACTGTTGTTTTGAATATGTTGTATACGTTTTAGCTACTCAAAATAACAAGGACAATATTTTAACTGGCACTGGGAGATCAGTATTACCAGCCATAGCGCTGCCAAAACTTCCTCAAATTTACTCTGGAGAGATATGTTCAGCAAGAAATTCATAAATGAGCTTTATTACATACCCTCGACCATCCCATATGTTTGCTTGGTCCAGCTTTGCGCAAGCGGATGCATATTCAGGCTGCCATACCAGCTCCTCCTCTTGAATGACGCCGGCTACCAAGCATCGTAGACCGTGAAGGCGGACTATGTCTTCCTCTGCTTTTCCCGGTAATGTCATGATAGCTGCCGCTTCAGAAAGGTGCTCTTGAATGAAAGTTTCGACGTGATTCTGGAATTGGTCTATCCACCCGCTAAGACAGAACAGCTGGAGTATGTCTTTGGTCTCCTCAAAGTATTCTCAAGCTTCATTTTCCTCTTTTATCATGTCTGGAGTGCACTGGGGGTCCACTTTGTGTGAGCGCATAATCAATGCACACGTATAGGCCCTTGATATGGAACGATGAAGACTGAAATATAATTGGCAGGTGGGGGGAAGAACATACTGGCCAAGCGCAGCACTTGGGTCTGCCGGCAGGTCCTCCATTTTCACAAGCTGACACTTTTTCATGTGTTGTTCCTCCAATATTTCACGCTCTGCCTTGCTGACCTTTCTGCGACCTGGAGCTCGCTTCCGCGAAGCATACTCCCACTGATATGCCTGGAGTTTGACTCTGTGCCTAGGGTTCGGGCATTAGTGAGTGCACTGAAGGCTAAGTAAATAAGCCTATATTTATTCCTTGCCTTTGATAGTACGATGCCCTTTCCATCATAAACTGGGAGGGATGAAAATTTGCAAGTAAAAAATTCCACATAGGTGAAAGTGTTCCCTCATGAGGTGGATAACTCGGTACCAGGTCATTGTGATTTTAGTCTGTGCATGCTCTAGATTCATCGGTAGCTCCTAAGCGAATGTCAAATAGACCCCATTTCCATTCTCAAGGTCCCCGTCAACGAAATCTTCTTCATTTCGAGGGTTATTGTCATCTAAGTCCATCTGTATATACTGTAAAGGGATAAGAGCATTTATTTTATGTTGAATGCTGCCATGCTGTAACCAGGCCATATTATTTTCTTGGGAATCTCGGCAAGATGGCCCCATAGACAAGATATGCGGTCTATCTTTTAGCCTGCCTTTACTAAAAACAACAAGAGATGCGTCTTGTACAGACATAAAGTGACAAAAAGGCATGATACTATGGTATATAGAAGTGTAGAATGAGCATGCCCCAATATGCCGGTGTATTTTTCTAGCAGGTCCTTCCCTGAAGTGCAAAGGGGATCTGTGAAGGACGATTATCCCTGTAAGCAGAAAACCATTTCGCTTTGCTTTGGGAGATAAGTGTGTGCAGGAATTTGGTTAGCTGCCAACTAAAAACACCGTGTCTTTGAGTTTGACAAGAATCACGGCCGTGGCTAAGCTGCCAAGACGTTTGTAATGAGCATTCCTCGTTACACTGACATCCATTTCTCGGAAAGTGAAGTTTAGGAATTCTACAGGAGAGCTAGCTATGTCCTCTACTATGCTACTGATACCGACTCGTTGTCATCCAAGTGTGTTTAGGAACTCTAGCCCACTCATGCACGTTATCCCTCATGAAGTACGCATAACATACTCTCTCTCCTTCAAAGTTGGACACTTCATGCTCCAGTGTCATTCCTAATAGGCCAACTACAGTGCCAGGGCCATACTCCAGCGAAAGTCCAAGTCCCAGCAGCTTCAGATTGCAATTTCGGTAGCACCCTAGTGTCACCAGTAGATCATACCACTGTCTCCTGGAATTGCTGTCCCGGTGTGGTGGCGTTCAGCGGTTGCAAATGACAGAGACACCGTTGAAAACGGAAGTCCATCAGTGGAGGACATCCTGAGGCTGGATCTCGGGATGTTGTCTCAGTCGGTTGAATGTCTCCTGGCCTGCGTTGTGAAGCTGCGGATGTATGACAGCCAGCGTTGCACTCAATATCGCGTTTGACGTAGAGATTGCATCTAGCCAATCCAAGGCAGCCGGTTGTTTAAATGTTGCACAAATGTTAGGGAACTCTTGGACCGTCTCCATTGAACATAAGCTGCCAATGGGAAACTCCATGTAGAAAAACCGCTCACATTGTGTGCTTGTTGGAACTATGCAGGTGATAAGGTGACCACCCCCTTAGGGCCCACTGTTTCGGAAGAAAAATGTTTAGGATCGTTGCACCACAAGGCGCTTCCTTGATGCGTGTCCAATAATGGATGCAACGTCTCCATTGCTGCCATAATTTCTCTCTGAAACACATTATATTTCATCCAGTGATTGGAAAAAATGAATATACTTACCTGCCTAGAATCCTTCAAGATTCCAGGAAGGTACCATGCCAATATAACTCCCTACATGTCCACAATGATGCAAGGTTTTGAAATGGGACTTTCGGCAGCCAAGCTATCCAGCGGGGATATTGCCTTCTCAAACTGCCTTCAGTATCTCGCGCATTTTTGGACCTTGAATTGGTTGGCTTTCTTGGGAGCCTATCTGCGTAATGCGTAGCATCCCAGTCTATCTCTACTGTTCAATGTCTCAGAGGATAATGCTTAAGATGTTCAGCCCATATACTGACCACGATCCAAGAATGCATCGGCAGGAATGAGTGCAATGCGATCCAGCTCTGACGTTAAAGGCACCAGCAGCATCAAGGGCAGTAAATGTGGTGTCGTAGCAACGTCAATTGACTGCGATGAGCACGCATTTAACTTAAATCGGAACTGATCGCGGAGATATTCGGCGCAGAGATGTGAAAGGCTCAAGGGAGTGAGCGTACGAGAATGAGAGGCCTGGATAATGTCCATTGAAATGTAAAAGGAACACGCAATCTGTGGGAGAGTTGCTGCCTATAAACAACTTACGCCAATCCCCACGTGATACAACATATATTTTATGTTTTAAAGCTGCCGACGTGCTACCGACTCTCATTCATCTCATCCCACTTTTCCTCACCAATGGCTCCCACAAAAAAGAAAACCAAAACAGCTGCCGCGGGAACCTTTGCAGCCCTTTTTTCTTCTGATTGGTCAGATCATTCTTCCGACAAGTCTCATTATTCTAGCGATGATCAGAATGATGACTCGGAATCATCTTCTGACGACTCAGACTCATCTACTGATGGGCTATCAATTGTGTCTGGCGATGTACAGACAGTTGCTGAGGGTCATGCTTGTCACAGGGCCAAAGCTGCCAAAGCTGCCAGGGCTTGTACTGCCAATGCCAAAAGTGAAGGGGCCACCAATGGTGACGCCAGTGAAGAACAGTGAGTATGCATTTTGTATGCACATACTCTCTCTATTTAACTCACCACTTGCTCAAGGCTGGAAGTTTGGCTCACGGATGAGCAGGCCAGCATGGTGCAGACACGAGTTGCCGACTTCAGAGCTGGCAACATAGCTACATGCGTGACATCATTCGGGATTGTGTTGAACAGCTCAGGAGAAGCTGGAGACATGCATAGACTTCGACAGAAATGTCGTAGAGACAGTATGTACCCTCTCAGCGACATTTTCGCCATCTCATGATTTCGTAGCTTGTCCACAGATATCTACAGATGAAGTGCAGAAGAGACCAAAAGACACCCATCTTTCACAAGAAATGGACATTCAGTGACATTGTGATCGATGTCCATCGTGAAGAACTTGACAAGATGGCTGCTGAAATGTCAGGGTGTAAGGCGGGATCTCCAGCCTACCTTGGATGTTAAAAAAGGCCCTCAAGATAATAGAGGACAGAATGGAAGACGATGATAAAGTGAAGTACCGAGCTGACGCAAAGAAATGGACTAAGCATAAGCTGCCTCCTCGGCAGCAGTTGAGGTACACACAGGCAATCTGTTCCCTGGGATGGAATGTAACGTCCGGGTCATAGTAAGTATCTGACCTAAGCCAATAACTCAGGGGACTTGGCATAACGGACTATTACGGTACGACGATTGGTGATTCACTGTACGATGACTGATGATATGACGGGATGATGACTGATGGTGTACTATACGATGACTGACGGGTTTGTGATACGCTTACTGATCATACGTGGACGATTACCCAGCCGAGGAGTGGTCTTAGTAGTGGTGGCGGTCTCGCTGATGAAGGCGGACTGCAGCGTAGTACTATATAAGGAAGCTATCGACTGTTGTGGTCGATAGCTTGGATTTCTTGTACACTTCTCATATCGAATCCAGAAGGCTCTTTCTCCTCTCTCTCTCTTCGTCCTTTCGGGCTGCGTTAGCTGGGAACAAGACTCCGCCTTCGTGCGTTGAGACGATACTCTGCCATTGTGCTAGAGTCAGCAGATCGCTAAGTCACCGCGTTCCACCTTACGTTGCCTAAGTCAGGCTCACGTGCGACACACACGTAACATTAAATCCAAGCTCTTCACAACCGAACGCCGTGGGCGACTCTCAATACCAAAGACGGTTGGGACTTCGTACCCTACAGGATCGACGCAAGAGAACGAGACGCGCCCACTCGATACCTCATAGGGCGAGTAAAGGTGGCGACACGTACCAGACACCAGAAGATCCGACGAAAACAACACCAGATACTACGCAGAAGCAGCTACCGCACAAAGGTATCATCCCGTAGTATTCAACAGAGAACGCTGTTGCTGGGTAGAACTCAGGTGGAGTAACACCAACAACTACTTTGAAGCAACCGACCAGCAGCAGACGATCTAAACATAAACGTGCCATTGGTCGACACACGACCAATTGATCAGCAAGGACCGATAGACGGTCAAGAGAGGGACAACCTCGATTCGGAACCACCAAGGACCGAATTCCAACTACGAGCGACAACACCGGCAGCATCAAGCCACACCAGCGAACGATCGCCAACCCCACAAAGTGTAGAACCCGAAGATATCACGGTACAATCACCGGAGATAGACGCATTAGCAGCGCGAACAGCTGAGTTGCATATTCCGAACCAATCAGAGGAATACCATTCAGCTACATGACTACTCAAACAGAAGTATCGCCACCTCAACTTGTCATCAACGAACAAACAGGTCATGTACAGCAACTACAACCAGAAGACATGGAAGCTGTAAACCGAGCCATGGGACCGGACGTCCCTGATGCACCAAGCATTCCCGAAGGAGCCAACATGTTTTACGAATTCAGGATCGATCGCAATAGGGTACCATCGCCGGAAAACAGGCCATTCCCGCCATTGCGACCACCACCAAGAGGAGGACCGCCAGGAGGAGGACCGCCAGGAGGAGGACCACCAGGAGGAGGACCGCCAGGAGGAGGACCACCTCTGGCGGGACCAGCGGTAGCCCACAACGCACACCAAGGGGGGAACGATAAATTCATCGGTAACCCACCGCCCACATTCACGGGGCAAAGATCACAAGCCGAGGCCTTCATCCTTCAATGGGAGGTCTACGCGGGAGTAAACGCAAACCATTCAGCCATGCTGAATAAGTATCAAAAGCTATGTTGTTCCTCACCTACATTCAGGGGAACGCGGTTAACCAATGGGTTATGTCTGCAAGTCGGTGGCTCGTAAACGAAGTAGCCACGGGGACCAACCAATTCGACAATAGGTTATGGGAGAACTTGCTCAACGCCTTCCAAAGGCAATTCGGCGACGTTCTCAGCAAGAACGAGCACAGGCACAAACTAGATGCCGGAATACACATGAAGGATGGAAAAATCGACGATTACATCGCCTATTCGAACAACTCGTTCGACACTCGGGATACAATATTAACGCCGAACAAACACTCAAGTACTTCACCAGAGGACTACAAGAGCATTGTACGAGACAATGTACCAACACGACGACCCCCGAAACTACGAGGAATGGAGGGAATCCGCCCTAAAAGAGGCAGCAAAAGTGGATTCACATGCAGACAGTTAGAGGAAACCTCGACGCCTTCAAACCCGGGCGTAATACAGGAGG
>WITN01000141.1:0-149884 GCA_015025155.1 Lactarius quietus
CGCATATATCAGCTATATGAAAAGCGGTAAACGCACCTGAAGAACTCTTCACGGTCCATCTCGTCCAACTCGCTGATAATGTATTTGATCGTATTGTCGAGTCGGGGGATGACGACGTGCTCGATGGCATTCACTCGTCGATTTGTCGCGCGGATGACCTCGTCGAGGATCATGAATGCCGTTGGAGCGAGGCGAGCTCGACGAGCGTCTCGACCGCCTTGCGTACACCTCCTTCGAGCGTAGCACCTGCTGGCCACCTCGCCCAAGGCCAGTCAGATTAAAGTCTAAAAGACCGCACAGAGTCTGTCAGTCAGGCGAGATAAGAAGTGTGGGGCGGTCAGGGCAACGTACCAGTTCCAGGAACGCGGTCAACCTCAAAAGCGGGAAGTACGACGCCCGAGACGTTCTCCTGTTTGGCCCTGACCTTGAAAGACGCAGACTTTGCCTGTTCCTGCACGAGATAGGCGATATCGCCTGTGGCGTAGGTGACCTCCGCGAGTGAGAACGACGCGAGCTGCATCACGCGGCCCATCTTCCGCTTTGCCTATTGTTTATTTCTGTTAGTGGGGCTTGGGTGAGGCCAGCGGACACACGCACCTCGTCGACTTTGCGCAGGATGGCGCGGAAGCGCGTCGTCAGCGCGTCGCGCTTTTTGGCGAGCAGAGAGTGCCCGGTCTGTGCGCCTTTTAGACGGGTCTTGGTGTTTGTGAGCGCCATCCGCGTTGGGAAAATCGATTCTCGTGGGCCGGTGCCGGACATGGTGGTTCGTGAGCACTAGCGTAGATTGCGATGGAGTGTGAGATTGCTGCGAGACGAGGAGCACAGAAGAAGCACGACAGTTCTGGGTCCACGGCCCGAGATTCCGGGCGTCTCACCGAAACAAATTCGTTGGCCGACTCAATGGGTAGTGACTACTCAGAGGTTCGTTCACGCAGACTAATCGACAAATTCTCGTTGCTAATTTCCAATCAAATATCATGTTTTCCTGCCAAGTTTCCATCAACCTTCCCAGGCGTGTCCAGTACCCACTAACTGACGGAGTTCTTACTGTTAACCCTTCATCAACGTTGGCCCATTTTCACATCCGGCTGATCCCTCCCCTGTTGCTACCTCGGGCTCACATACTAGAAAGATGGCTCGAGGTCCTCGCAAGAAACAAAAGAGCGTACTCGCTCAAAGTGCGTCCTTTAGCACCACGGTGATGGCTGCGGCAAGTATTGACTTTGTCGGGTACAGGCAAGAGACACGGGGATGCAACAACAATCGACATACTCCCAGACGATGTCTTTCTTGAAATATTTGACAACTATCAAGAGAACGATTCTCATTTACCTGTGTGGGCCGTATGGAAATGGCACTTGCTGGTGCACGTATGCCGAAGATGGCGACAAGTCGTATTTGCGTCACCTCTCCGTCTCGGTCTCCGAATTTTCTGCACCAATGGAACTCCAGTCAGGAAGAATATGGGTATCTGGCCACGCCTTCCTATCGTTGTGATGTATGAATATGGCGAACGCGACCTTGCGCCTGACGACGATGACAATGTCATTGCTGCACTTGAGCACCCCGATCTTGTATTTTATCTCAGTCTTCAAGTAACAGACTCGCAGTTTGGAAAGATCGTCACGACGATGGGGAGACATTTCCGATGCTGGCGTATCTATTTCTGCAAAGTATTCCGTTGGGTCAGAATACACCCGTCCTTTCCGCCGAATTCTTGGGAGGATCTGCACCATGTTTACAGATAATCAATTTAATGGGCATTCCCTTCCCAGCATTGCCAACGCTTCTTTTGTCGACCAGTGACCTCACCTTCCTCCGTCTTTACGATATTCCGCCAACTGGTTACATTTCACCCGAGGCGATGGTTGTCGGTTTGGCCGCATTACCCAGGCTCCAATCTTTCATCTTTAAATTCTCATTTACTACTCCCCGCCCTGATCGAATACGCCTGCCTCCCCTCACACGGATTGCCCTTCCTGCTCTCACTTCCTTTGAATTCAAGGGTCCTAGCGAGTATCTGGAGGACCTCATTGGCCGAATTGACAGCCCTCAACTAGATCAGATTATCATATCCTACTTGAATCAGCCTGCTGACTTTCAAGTTACACAGCTCTCCAAGTTCATCGATCGCTCAGTCGGCCCTAAGCTGACCTTATCCAAGCAAGCAGAAGTTTACTTCAACAATAACTTGGTCAGCCTCAACGTGAGGCATCATGCAAACCGTCCAGACTGGAAGCAGATCTCTACTACGACCGACATCATATGCGATGGGATTGACTGGCAAGTTTCCCACATGGCTCAGGTGCTCAGCCAATTTCCCACGACACTCTCCACTATCCAGCATCTCGAGCTCACTGCTGAATTTGAGAACCCTCCATTCGAGGGTATGGACGACACCGAATGGCCTCACCTCCACCAATTCTCCGTTGTGAAGACGCTGTATGTATCTCAGGGACTTGCGGAGCATGTTGCTCTTGCACTGGAGGGCATCACGGGGGGTATATTTGTCGAAGCGTTACCTTCCATTGACTTTATTTACTTAGCAGGCCAGCCGCAAACATCTATCGAGAAGTTTGTCGCCATCCGTCAGCTCTCTGGTCGCCCTGTAACCGTCATCGACACTGAAGCGGAGTTTAAGGAAAAATTCGAGTCCTTCATCAGAGAACAAAAAGGGGAGGATGCGTATGTTCCAGAATTGTTCTGATAGTCCGGTGTTTTATAATTTCAGTTGGTGGTTCTACTCGTCTTCTGTCGCATATTACCGTTCACGCAGTCTCACAAACTATATCGCTTTCGACTACATTCGTCAAGACACGTACAGTGCCCCTGGGAATCAGGGAACGTGTGCATAACACCGCCACATTGGACATGATTTGAACAAGGAAGGAAGATTCATTCGAAGCGTGCTATGGCGGGTAATTGCGAGTAATACTGTAGTTGTAAACGTCAACCCGCGGAGAAGCGTAGACAAGTGTAGTGATTGAATACTAATCGTAACGGAAACACGAAACCGTGATGGCATGCAACAGACAGACGGACGGAGGCAGACAGAGATCGTCAACGCAGAAGAGACATCAGGTAATAGCAGCCCGAACTTCAAGCTTCAAGGCAATAATTGAACCCCCCACAGTGACTTGACAGTAACGCATGACAAGAGCCCCGAAGTTTTTATAAACCTGATCACAAAGTTATACGAAAGACATACCCCTCAGTAACTGGATAGTTCGAAGAGAGGTCAGTCCGACGTTTGAACCCCACATTGCACAACCAGAAGGCGGCACCAATGCCCTTTTCCTTACAAGCTTTAAGCCTCATGCATCATGACCGAATCAGCGCATCAGTTGCCCTAGTTACTATCTGCCACAGCCTAATACGTCGCTCGCCAAAAGAAAAGTATTAACATATGGCACTGAAGTTATATATAACACAAGGTTCTCGCGACGACTCCTCGCCCCTCCAAGGGAGAAATTCTTGAAACGAGAATGACCTCGTTCAGTCTAAGCGATGGTATACTTGCCATAATTTTTCTCCGGGTCAAACACCTGGACGGGAGGAAGGTTGGTGAGTCCACTCTCAAACGTATGTATGGTGCATTGTTTGGACTAACCTCCCATCGGGACGCTGGAAAGATGTGCTTGTTGCGTTGATACCAGCTGCGTTCCACGACCTTCCCCGCATGGGACTCGTCTTTCTCTTTTGTAGCGTCAGCGAGCAGCCGCACATCGTCGTGAACGTCAAAGTTGAACAAAGGCCCTGACTTGCCCCGCGCCTTGTTTATTATAAAGTCGTAAAACGTGTGATGCTGATGAATGAAGGTGAATTACGCATAGGGAGGAGGGTCAAAAGTAGATCACATACATGTGGAATGATAAGGTCCTCCTGAAAATGAGAGTAAGGTGTACATTCAAGACGGGTCCTGCGAAAATCTACATACCTTGATATACATGAGATTGTCGACGTTAACGCCTCTGAGTTCAGGAAACTGATGTCGACACCTCTCCAAGAACGTTGCGATATCGTCGCCCTTCTTACACTGACGAACCAGGTCAACGGAAACCAAAATAAAGGCAAAAACAATGAACTCACCACAACGCTCCTTCGGTGGCCGCTTCCATCCCAGTAGGAATAAGTTATCTCAATCTCCTCCTTTTTCATGTCTTCCTGCCGCTTAAGCCACTCCTGCCGCAACTGTTCTCGTTCGCGACGCTCAGCGTCCTCCCGTTCGCGATCTGGTAAAAATGAGGTATCCACGGTCGGGTTCTTGCGGAACTTCTTGCGCTGCTGTTGGGTTTCAGAGTTTGTGTCGTTGATCGGAGTGGCCGCTCCAGAGGCGGAATCCGCGGTTTCGCCTTCGTCGTCGTCGAGTGCGAAGGAGAGCTTCGTGGCCTTAGCCGACTTCTTCCGCTTCTTCACCTTCTTCTGCTCCCCCCTAAACAGATTCTCCACATAAAATAAGTCATCCACGAAGCGTGTGCGAGACGTGCGTCGCGGAGAGGCGAATCGAACGACATGGAGTAAGAGCGAGAGGGCTTACTTGAGCTCATCCGTACGCGCCGCCTCGCGCGCTTTCGCCTCCTCCAGCTCCTTGCGCCTCTGCTGAAAATCCTCCAGCCTGACCAGACCGACGGTGCTGTTTTTGAGCGAGTCCTCCATCGAATCGTTCTGCCCGACAAAGCGCTGCACGGAGGGCCTGGCTTTCTCGGTCTCGCTGATGAGCTGCTGCTTTTGGCGTTCATACTCTTCGCGAGCCTGGTTACGCTGCTTGACGAGGGCATCCTCTCGACGCCCCTCTCCTGTGTTGTTCGACATGATGGTTGGGTGATGTGTCGTGTGTGGGGGTGGTGGTGGTGGTTTTATGGTAAGCGTGGTGACTTCGTTTACTTTTAGGAGTTACTAATAAGGCTAGCGTAAATTATTTCGAAATTGAGAATGGCGGAGCCTCTCAGCACAAACAACCCAAGCTTGCTTTCAAGTTCCCCGGCGTAAGCAACGCTTAGATCTCATTCGTAAAGAACTGTCCAGCGCACACGAAGCTAGTTATTCTACCGTATTCACAGCCATGCAGCGCTTGCTGTAGCCCGCCAAACTTGCGACCAAAATAAAACGAAATAAAATGACATGAGCTGAGACCTCAAGAAGACGATCCGGCTTGCCAGAGGAACTTGTTCGTTGTGAGAGTGTTGTGAGTAGTAGAACAAACATATTGCTCTGGTGGTGTCTTGTGGCATTGTTGAGTACAACATGGGACTGACAAACAGATAGCGAAGGGATAGTGCTCTTTCAAGAACAAGAACAAACACGTCATGAAGCATTCAAAAAAAGAAAGTATCTACTGCGCTAGACTTAAATACAGTGGGTCGAACTTAAGGCTCGAACTGTTACAAGGTCTATCTTTGGTACTATTGGGGTCGAGTCAGCTTGACGAACAGGAGTCTTCCGAAGTTACTAACCTCAGAAACTACACATTGGCATCGAGGAAGGCGGACTGGAAGAGGAGGCTTGAGCGGAAGTCATTGCAGCCATCTGACTTGCTTGATTCGTCTGTGCTTGATTCATCAGATTTCTCAGATTCGCCTGAGTTGTAAGACTTGAATGGTAGTGCGTTTGCGTATGCCAGGGCTGAGTGTTTTTCTTTTTCTTTTTTGGCTTAGTCGTGGCGGCATTAGTGACAGCATCACCTGCCAGTGGCCAAAAACAATCAGAAAATCACATAATGCAAGTAGTCCAAAGTTGATACCTACCAGGTTGGTCGTCAGACCTGGTAGAACGGGACTCGCGGATCCTTTGCCAGAGAGAAGACAGTTTCGAAAACATCGTGCTTGGTGGTGGTCGAAAGAAGACCTTGAGCCATGAGAGCGTGAGCAATGGTGCCATATATCGGCTTGAACCGGCGCAGCGAGCCCCATGTAAGTTACTATATATGTGTCAGGGCGTAGGGTCGTCCAAAGAATCACAAGCGTAGAGAAAGTTGTAAGGAAATAGCCACCTCGTGCAGGTCCGAACTAGATTTGAAATCAACACTTGCACTTGCAATGGTTCACACACTCGGTGTGTAGCTCTTCGAGAACAATGTCGTCAAGGTCTGCGCTCGAGTACCTTCTTCCCCATTGCGTAGCTCACGCCCCTTCTAGCATGCGCTGACCCACTTCAACGGTACCATACCGCCCGCCGCATCTACGCACGCCTGTAGATCCACAACACCTGTCGCGTGCGCCACCTCTCAGCCTCTCCCAGGTGCGCGGGCGTACTTCGCCAAGTTTGACACGGCGCCCCCGCCGCTGCCAAGACAGAAGACGAAGGGGATGAATCCGTTGCGTTGGTTGCAAATCGAGGTGGACTTGAAGTGCGAGATGCAGGAGAATATCACGCACCAGCGCATGATGGGCAGCTACTAGTATGTCGGCAAGAGACACGCGATGGTCTTCCTGTGCACGGACAGAACGCACAGACGAATTCCAGGATGGCGAGGAAGCTCAACAGGGTCGAGGGGCACCGATAATGCCCTAATAGCGGGAGTCCGCATATAATTGACCTTTTGGTCGGGAACCCAGATCCACAACGAATTCTCCACATAAAATAAGTCAACCACGGAGCGTGCGTCCCTGGGAGGGGAGGCGAACGACATGGAGTAAGATAGAGAGGGCTTACTTGAACGCGCCGCCTCGCGCGCTTTTGCTTCCTCCAGGCTCCAGCTCCTTGCGTTTCTGCCGAAAATCCTCCAGCATTACGAGACCAACGGCGCTATTTTCAGCGAGTCCTCCATCGAATCGTTTTTCCCAACAAAACGGCATGCAGAGGGTCTGGTTTTTTTGGTCCCGTTGATAAGCTGCTGCTTCCGGCATTCATACTCTTCACGAACCTAAATTGCGCTGCTTGACGAGAATAACCTCGCGACGACCCCCTCCTGTGTTGTTCGACATGGTGGTTGGGCGATGAGTCGCGCGTGGGGGTAGTGGTGGTGGTTTTACGGTAAACGAGATGACTTCGTTTGCCTTTGAGTAGTTACTAATAAGGCTAGCGTTAATCATGTCCAATTGCAAATCGCTGGAGCTTACAGCACAAGCTTGCTTCCCCAGCAACATGTTGGATCTTGTTAGCAAAGAACTGTCCAGCGCACACGATGCCAGCTGTTTCACCATATACCCAGCCATGTAGCCCTTGCTGCAGCCCACCAAACTTGCGGCCAAAATAAAACGAAACGAAATGAGCTGAGACCTCAAGATGACGATCCGGCTTGCCAGGAGACTTGTGTTCGTTTTAAGCGATAGAACAAACATATCGCTATGGTGGTGTCTTGTGGCGACGTTGAGACGGCATGGGACTAACTAACTTCAGAAAGTACACATCGGAGTGAGAACGGAAGCTTGAACGGAAGTCATTGCAACCATCTGAGCCATCTGAGTTGCTTGATTCATCTGATTTATAATATTCATCTGATTTGCTTGATTCATTTGATTTGCAATATCCTGCCGTATGAGCATGCGATGGTGGTGCGTTTGCCAGTGCTCAGTGTTTTTTTTTTTTTTGGATAATGTTTATTCGCATGCTGAGTGTTATGATGATTTTGTTTGTGCGTGCGTATGGGCCCAGTAGTGGCGGCATAAATGACGGCATCACCTACCAGTGGCCAAAAACAATCAGAAAAATACATAGTGATAGTAGTCCAAAGTTGATACTTACCAGGTTGATCGTCAGACGTGGTAGAACGGGACCCGCGGATCTTTTTCCAGAGAGAAGAGAGCTTCAAAAACATTATGCTCGGTGGCGGTCGAAAGAAGACCTCGAGCCATTAGTGCGTGGCCATATTTCGGCTTGAACCGGTGTCCCGTGTACTATATCTAGTCTGTCAGGGCGTGGGGTGGTGCAAAAAAACCACTAAGCGCAGAGAAAGTTGTAAGGAAATAGCCGCCTGTGCCGAACTGATTTGAAACCAACCACTTGCACTTTGCGATGGGGCATATTCAGGGGCGACGTGGTTGTGTTTACACGTCTTCGTATTTTGCAATACCGAGTCTGCCAAAGGTTCTTCACTTCACCATAGACCAGCCATGTAGCCCTTGATGTAGCCAACAAACTTGCGACCAAACATAAAACGAAATGAGCTGAGACCTCCAGATGACGATCCCGGCTTGCCACAGCATGGCCCACAGGAACTTGTTCGATTTAATTGATAGAACAAACATATCGCTCTGGTGGTGTCTTGTAGCGACGTTGAGTACAACATGGGGCCGTCAAACAGAAAGTGAAAGGATAGTGAGCTCTCAAGACAAAGAACAGATACGTCATGAAGCCAAAAAAAAAAGTATCTGCTGCGGTTAAATACAGTGGGTTGAGCTTAGGCCTCGAAGTGTTACAAGGCCTGTCTTAGGTACTATTGGGTTCGAGTAACAGTCTTATGTTGGTCGGTTTATATAGGACTGTTCAATGATATCGGTGTCTCCATGCCAGTGAGTACTGCCAGTGTATGTGATTGCGAGTGAGTGATGTAGTCAGAATTCTAAGTACTGAGTAGCCATGAGCTCCATGAGCCAGTCCTCCGCATCCTTACCCTTTCTGTGCAAGACGAATGACGAGTCCTGGTCCACAACGTCTATCAGGACCTCGAGCTAACCGCCGCAGGCCGACGATGTCGCTTCTTCACGCCAGAGTTCGAATACAGTGACGTCGGTGGCACTGGCACGGTGGCACCGATAGTTTGAATTGCTTTCTTGATAGCGACAACGATGTCTTCACGCGATGCTGTTATCCTCGCATGCTGCTAATTGATGTGGGCATAGCATACTTAGCACAGTTGCATCCTCTTGAAGGTGGGCGCATCCGAGTCTCGTTGCAAAAGCAGAGCAACCGGCGTGCTGATTCGTGGGTTTGCATTCTCAAGTTCCGAGGGTGAACCACCTCGCACTAGAACACTGAGGTGCAAGGTTTGGGGCGTTCTAGATGAAGGCGTTCTGAGGTATGTCGCTATACGTCCCGCCTTGTATTCGGATTCACCAAGCCTAAATATAGTATTTAGACCCAGCTAGTTCTCTCGTGTTATCTGGTGCTACAATACTGTAAGTACAATTCGACCGGCCGGATACAGTAAAGGAATACCAGGAGCGTGGCTATTGACTTATTCCCTGGTGGTTTCTACGAACCACTCCGACTCTGGGGCCGGCGTCCACTCCGAAACCCAGCCCTGGGGTCCCGTCGTGCTCCACCCGGACAGAGCGGTTCTATCATGTCTGGTGGCCTCGTCCTGGTTTTCCTGGTCTTCGTCTTCGTCTTCGTCATCGTCCAACTCCTCGCTGTGCTCCTCATCTTCATAGGTCTCGCCGTCGACTTCGGTGTCTTCAAAGGTGTCTGCCCAAGCATCCTGGCACGGACCTCTGCCCCGCGGCAGCTCCACGAGCCAGTCCTCCGCATCCTTACCTTCCCTGTGCAGCACGAATGACCAATCCTGGTCCACCACGTCTACCAAGACCTCGAGCGAGCCGCCGCATGAAACCGAGATCTGTTCTTCTCGCCAGAGTTCGAATATTGTGACGTCGGCAGCACCGATAGTATGAAATGCCGTCTTGATAGCGGCAACGATGTCTTCACGCGATGCTGGCTTCCCAGCGGCAGCGTGTGCTTCATAATGGTGTGTACACAGAAGCTTGTGGGTTTGCCCTCGTTCCACTCGCCTTGAGGCCCACTGCGCGTACCTCAGGGCGCGTCTCGTGTCCCATTCGGTGCCCTCGCGCCTTCGGAAGGTGACGACCTGACTGGCGTAGATTTCATCACTGCCACGTCCCCAGGGGTCCTTCGTGGTAGAGCGTCCAATGCCATCAATAATCACCTCATAACCCCAGTCTGCAGCAGCTGCCCTACACCACGCCACACATTCGTCGAATGTCCACTCAAATTTGTGGTCACTGTGGCGGAATTTGCGGTCGGTGCGCATGGTCGGATCTGGGAAGCCCCACTTGTAGTCATCACCTGGGGAACTGAAGTATACGTTGAAATCGTAAGACGGTGTGGTGAGCAAAAGAAGACGAGGGGCGTAGTTTCCGAGTAGGATTGGAGCGAAAGAAGTCAGGACGTCCTCGGGCAGATGCTCGACTCTAGACTTGTGATCAGCAAGAACGTGTATGGGTGGGGTGGAGCGCCGTACACTTCGGTAGCAACTATGCAGTCGATACCTCTGAATATGGCGTTGGGTCGTTGCAGACCGCCCTCCCAAATGAATACGTGCAGATCCTCGAAGCGCGTCCAGTCGTAAGCATTTTTCGGCGGCTCAGTAATGTCGATGGCGTGCAGGAGTTTGCTATGCACGATGTCAAGGCCGTGCAAGTCGCGAAGGTGAATTAGGTCAGGCATTTCGAAAACAGCCGGGGCGGAAGTCGAGGACGAGTAGGCGCGCCACGGTGCGGTGTAAGTGAGATGCTGCAAGAGGATACCCTCACCACAGCCGACGTCTAGTAGCTATGAGACAAAATCAGATATGTGGACATGAGCTCGACCCTGGAAGGCTTGAGGTCCTACCGAAGTGACGCTCTCGCGACGGAGTGCATCAAACACCCAAGCACGTCTCTGTTCGTGCAATGGTGGGTAGAACTTGACTTTTACGTTCTGAACCTCAGCAGCGATGCTGTTCTCCATGCTCGTCGTGGATGTGGTGCTAGGGCCCTCAGGACGGGATGGAGACTCACAATCGTTATGGAGATCAGCGACCATCGTTTTGATATGGCGTACGATTTCTTTCAACCTAGCTTCGCCATGCGGTTCCAAGATATCAAGAATCCATCTCTCCTTAGGCGCCGTGTCGGTAACAAGGTAACAACGTCTGGATGAGGGTCGATACGCGGCGGGGTTAGCGAGCGGCTGGCAGCGGTATACTCATAGATACAGAATCGGGTTCCAAAAATGCTTAGTCCATAGAGATTGGGAAGACTTCCGGCACTATAGTCGAGAAAAGTCTCACGCATCTGGCCGTCCGCCGCCTTGCGCGAGGAGGCTGTATCGTACGCGACATGGTTCTGAACCCCAATAAGAAAAACAGGAACTTTTCGCCTTGTAATAAGGAACACAACAGCGGGGTAGATAGAACCGGCGGTGCGTCCGAACAGAGGAGCAATCTGGTAGTATTCGGAAGCAGGGAAGAGCTCGTTGAGAAGAGCGTTGAATGGCCCATAATACTCGCTGTCGTTGGTGGCGAACTCGTTAACGAGTTCGAACTGTAATGTGATGAACTCAGGCCAAGGCATATCTTGAATCCTGTTCAGTCAAATATGGGATAGGGACATGTCCGACTTTATTTACCCAAATACGTGGTTCAGTTAGGCAAGACAATGGTTCTACTGGCGGGCTCTCCACGGGAAAGAGAAGGATGAGACAGGAGTATAAATTTGGGTAGGAGGTTGCAACGACACAATTGAGCAAAGGATCGAGCGCGGAAAACGCTGGACAGCACTAGAGCGTCAGTGACGCGTGGCGGGTGCAAACCGAGAGGAGTGCGAGTGGGCAGAAGGGATCCGACGTGTCGTGCAGCCGTAAAAACTGTGAGACGTTGAGTATGTACCCGCAGTGAGCGCGTGCAAGAGGGAAAGACGGTTTTGGAGACGAGAACGCGATATACTGTACTATGCTGTCAGCACCTTTTCTCAAAAAGTAGTAACATTTTTCTATAAAATCAACCACTCATCATAAACACTTAAAATTGTACATAGTCATAGAGAAATAGACCCTCTTTTCATTGATTTTTACTGCTTATTTATTGCTGAAGTGGTTCAACGGGCAGTGAATATTTAATTTAGACTACACCTTTTCGCACTTTGGTCACGCACTTGTCATACTCACGGGAACATCCGGGCGGGCGGATTTGATGGCCCAGCCACAGAAGCGCTTCAAATTGGTCATCGATTTTGTCACTCCTGGGTGAGCTTGAAGCATGATTTCTTTCCACAGCTTGATCACCTTAGATCACTGGCTCTAGAATTTATATGCACAGTCCCATGTATGTATGTTACCACTGCAAAAGAAAAAAGTATATGGAAATACCGAGATCAGAGGGATCGAGGATGTGAGAATGTGTGCACAAGACCACCCACCGAGGTTGCGATTTTTCTGTGACCGCGAATTTAAATAAAATTCCCCACTTTCTTATGATCATTCATCTGCAATACCTACTTTGTCTAGGGGTTTTTTTTTGTGAAATTTGAATGAGAGAAAATGGTCGATCGAATCGAATTTATTGAAATGCGAAAGTAAGCTTACATGCGAAAAGGTGCTGACAGCATACTATGCTGACACGACATTTTCGCAGGGTGCACCATTTTCGCACTTTCATAAATTCACTTCGATCGACCATTTCTTGCCATTCGTTCTTCTCAAAAAAAAAACACTAGATAAAGTAGCTACTATGGATAATAGATCATATATTAATAAGGGGAATCTACATGAATTTACGGTCACCAAAAAATCAGGAAGCTCGAAATTGGGTTTGCTCAGCCACCCAGACCCACTCGATCCCGCCGATCTTGGTACTCTCACGTGCTTATTTTTTCGGGAGGTGATAATACACATATAATGCACTGTAAATGGAAAATATGGAGTCACAGATCTAAAGTGATTGAGCTGTGGAGAGTAATCTCGCCTTGAGTACACCCAAAGGTGACAAACTACGTGACTAATTTGGCACATGCATGCACTGACACTCTGCTGTCCGGATGCTCCTGTTGGTGTGACAATGCGTGACCAAAGTGCGAAAAGGTTGGGTCAGTTTTATATATTCACTGCCCATTGAACCGCTTCGCCAATAAATAAGCGGTAAAATTCAGTGGATTAAGGGTATGTTGTTCTAGGAGTATGTACAATTTCAAGTGTTTACGAACAGTCGTTGAATTTACAGAAAACGTTTGGTGATTTTTGCGAAAAAGCCGTGTCAGCATAGTAGTAAGGCGAGTTCCCTACAGGGAATTGTGAGCGAAAAAGGAGATAGCCACGTCCGAACTGGATTTGAAATCAACACTTGCACTTGCAATGGTCCACATACTCGGTGTGCAGCTCTTCGAGAATAATGTCGTCAAGGTCTGCTCTCGTGTCTCCTTCTTCCCCAAAAGCATAGCTCACGCCCCTTCTAGCACGCGCTGACCCACTTCTACGGTATCAGTCGCCACACGGCCGGTCGCATCTGCGCCCGTCTGCAGATCCACGACACCTGTCGCGTGCGCCACCTCTCCGCGACGCAACTGACCGCCATCGCCGCTTTCCTTTCCTCGCCTTCCACGTCCCCCATCCCCCCACGCGCGCCGCTCGCCACGCCGACATTCCAAGCGGCCCCGCCGACGACGCCACTGCAGGCTCTGCCAGGCGCGCGCGCGTACTTCGCGAAGTTCGATGCAGCGCCCCCGCCACTCCCACGACAGAAGACGAAGGGAATGGATCCACTACGCTGGTTGCGGATCGAGGCGGACTTGAAGCGCGAGATGCGGGAGAATATCGCTCACCAGCGCATGATTGGCAGCTATGTCGGGAAGAGACACGCGATGGGTCTTCCTGTGCGCGGACAGAACACACAGACGAACGCCAGGACGGCGAGGAAGCTCAACAGGGTCGAGCGGCACCGATAATACTGTTCGCTGTACCCAGTACGACCAAGAAAGATGTTCTCATGGTCGTTTGGCTTGGAGCCCATATCCACCCCACTTTCGTATAAATAAAAATGCGTTTTTTTATATCTATCGTACAAACTGCATGCCAACAAAAAAAAAAGGATCGTCTACTAGTCATCACCGATAGGCACTTCTTCCTCGAGGTATTTGACGAGTTTGACGCGAATCTCCGTCGTCTCGTCGCCTCTCAAAACATCAGATACGAACTGTGCTTCGACGCGTATCTGAACCTATGCGAGTCATCGGCACGAGTATACGTGTAGTTTTCGCTCCGCAACGCACCATCTCGAGCGCACCGCGCAAAACACCACAGAGGACGTTGCTGAACCACAGCCCGCTCTCGATCGCCTCTTCCGGGAGCTCCACAAACTCCGCCAGCGGGTTCTCGTCCAGCGTGAGCGTAAAGAATGGCTGCGACCCCGACGCTGCAGCCGTCTGCTGCTGCTGTCCTTGCCCGCTTGCAGGGGTACTCGACCGTGGCGATGCGGGTGGCGGTTGGGAGTGCGTGACGGTGGGGGTGACGTTCAGGAACGACTTGAAACCGACCTGTGTATAACAGATCCGTCAGACCCAGGAAGAAAGAGGGGGAGAGTACGGTACCTTTGCGATGACCTCGCCAGTCTCTTTGAAATCCGCACAACGCCCGAGATTGCTGCGCGCGAGGAAGTCCTCGATGAGACGCGTGCCGATATTGTAGCCCATCTTTTCGAGCTGTTTGTTCACCTCGGCATAGTCTTCGTAGTCCTGTATGAGCTGCACGACGAGCGCGCCGTACGTCATCGCAAACAGCTCTGCGTTCTTTTTAGCGGGCGTCGAGTAAAGTCAGCCATGGGCACGGTTGGGGAGAACATAAACGCACTATCTTCTCTGTGCGCCCCTTCCATAGGTCCTCGCCGATGGCTTTGTATTGCTTGCTGGACGTCGCCATCGCGGGTTCGCAGCAGGAGTGTCGGGCGTGCTCGATTAGATTTCCATTTGGGGCCAATCGACGAGTCTCACGCGTTCTCAAAAATTTCTCCAATGTCGCGCCCCGAACTACAAGCACCACCAGAGATCGTGCGCCCTATGACTATCCTCGCTGGCCCTGTGCTGACGAAAGTATAGTACTATGGAGACACAGAGGCCGCGAAATACACGAATAAGTGCGTTTCATAACCTTCCTCACTATTTCTAGCTTTAAAAACGAAATTTGCTGAATCTGCAGTACTCGCATACAGCAGATCCAAGCGGACATGACCTATCGCGCTTTGGAACTACTGAATCTACCACAGGGCGAACCCGCCTTCCTCCTCGATATCGGCTGCGGCTCTGGCTTATCGGGGGAAATTCTCGACGAAGAGGGACACGTGTGGGTGGGCGTCGATATCGCTCCCAGCATGCTCGGCGAGTATATCTCCTCCAACCTTTCAATAGAGAATTGACTTGTATATATAATTAGAGGTCGCTCTTGAACGGGAAGTCGAAGGCGATTTGTTCTTGCAGGACATCGGGCAGGGTTTCGGCTTTCGACCAGGAAGCTTTGACGGTGCCATTAGGTACGAGAACGCCACTACCCTTCCCTGCTGCTACCGGAACTCACTTTTTCTCCAGCATCTCCGTACTACAATGGCTACTCAACGCCGAGACATCGCATCCGACGTCCTCGCCGCCCCACCGGCTCACGCGCTTCTTCACCACGCTCCACTCCGCACTACGCAACCCCTCGCGCGCCGTTCTGCAGTTCTACCCGTCCTCAGACGACCAGGTCCAGCTGATCACGTCCATCGCGCAAAAGGCCGGCTTTGGCGGCGGCGTTGTCGTCGACTACCCCAACTCCAAAAAGGCGCGCAAGGTGTTTTTGTGTCTGTTCGTTGGCGACGGCGGCGCTGCGCAGCAGCAGGTGCCAAAAGGGTTCGAGGGCGGTGAGGGAGCCGCAGAGGGAGACGATGCGAAAGCTACGTTTGAGAAGAGGAGACAGCGGGAATCGCGGAGAGAGAAGAGCGGGAAACAGAAAGTGGCTAAAGGCGGGAAGGACTGGATCCTGAGGAAGAAAGAAGTAAGTCGATCACCTCTCCTTTTTTTCTTGCCTTTTTGAACGCCTTCGACCCAGCTGTATCGGAGACGAGGAAAGGAAGATGTCCCTCGCGACTCCAAGTACACGGGTCGTAAACGAAAAGCAGCCTTCTAGACCACCATATTATTGTTTTCATCACGTCTTTCGCGTTGTATGTTTGAATCGGTCCGAATCGGTTGCAATTCTCAGTCTCCACCTATTGCCTCTACATCTAGGCACAAATCTGTGGTTGTCAGGTTCATCTGTAAAATAAAGTGCTCAGCTAACACTTGGCTAATGGTTCATCAGCATTTTGTCTGATGCCTGGCAGGCCTGGAGGGTCTGGAAGGCCTCCAAAATTTTCCCCAGTCATTGCCAGGTACAGACAGGCAATGTGCCAGAGCTTCCAGCCACAGATGTATATCCAGAACATCCCAGAATGAAGTGACTAGATCCAGTCCCCCCAGTTACTGCCAGGTAGAATGATAATGTTTGGTCACAAGATTACATATTTGAGGTGGTGCAGTGCTTAGTGAGTGTGTATTCAGTGTGGGTACAAGTACAATTCCTCTGAAAACCTGTACCCTTGAGGCTGTTTCACAGATTTTACGTGCAAATATGCATACAGTTCCAACTCATTGTGGCTTGTCACCCTCATGCTCCAAAATCCAATATATGATAGTTTACATAAATACTAAACTATTTAACATTGTCTGCATCCTTCCTGCACTGTCTCCCTTCACCGGCACACTGAACATCCCCTTAAGGCTGCCCAACATTCTCCTGCTTATATGGTGCCACACAGCACCAGTGCTCAACACAGACTGGTCTCCCCATTCAGACTCAACTGTTGTGTCTGGTGGCAAGAATGGCAACATGATGATCTGGCAGGTGGATGGATCAGCATATGAGGATTGGAACACAGATGGCTGAGTGCTGAGTGACCTTGAGCCTATGCTGTGCATTGCTGCATCCCCATGCAAGGTCAGCCATGTCCTCTGGCACCCCTATGCACAGCACATCCTTGCAAGTGCCATTGGTGGCCATACCGTCAAGCTCTGGAACTTTGGTGCCCCTGAGTCCCCACATGCTGTCCTAGTTTGCTATGTGTACACCATTCAGAGCATCACATTCAACCCTACTGTCCAGTCATTGTGTAATGCACTGGCTGGGTGCATGGCTTGACTTGAGCCCAGAGACATGATGGTGATGCTGTCAGATGTGTGGAAGCTGCCAAGACTTATGTAAGCCAAGGGATGTATTTGGCTGAAGTAAGCAGAGGTGATTGATAGCTGCTGAATCTGCCATAAGCGCGGTTCCTGAAGACACTTGAAGGTGCTTCTCTAAGATGCAGTATGAGGAAGTGCTTGAACTGAGACACCCTGTAGTGGTTGCAAATGGAAGAGGGGAGAACCTGCTAGATTCAAGACACAAGACACAAATTCTACAAGAAGGTCAAGCTGCCAAATACATCATTCGGCAGCATGCTTATAACTATGCTAAGGTGCACACCTTCGTCAGCTATTGTGCCACTACTACCACTCATTAGCAATTGTCCACTAGAGCATCAGTCATTGTACAGTAGGTATCAGTAAGTCTGTGGCAGTTCATCAGTAACCTTTGCAAGTGACTTGTCATCACGCTTACTCTCCCTAGTATCTGCTGAAATGTAACATTACCCTCTTCACTAGGGTGAGCATCCACACTCAACAACTCAGTTAGGGACCATTTTCAGCCCGATATCCGTCTCCTGTTCATCACATACCCTCCTCATGGCATGGGCCCTGCCAAGTCGTTGTGCTGAATGCCTCGCCCGGTCAAGTCGTCGTGCTGAATGCCTCGCCTGGTCAAGGTTGACAAAGATGTCATCCTCTAGGTGTTTGATCATGGCCTCGAGTTCGGTGATGACTTCCATGGCAGCCCAGTAGCGTTGCACCTCAGCTTGGAGGGATATGTCTCCCAACTGTGTGAGTGCGTCGTCAACCTGCCACTTGCCTCGATAGTCAGCGCAAAAGTACTGTAGTGCCTCACGAGTGTACTCAGCGGGGCACCCATGTCTTGGCAGGGCTCTGCGTGTACTTCTCCTTGAAATATTGGTTCTCCTTGTCCCATGGTCCTGAATGCTTCTGGGTTGTTGCTCATGTGAAGGTGTACATACTGGGCAGGGACCCATCACCCTTCATGTTCCACGACAAGTGGTATCCAGCTCATTCCTTGGTTGAGGGTAAAGCTGTGCAGAGTGGGAAATAGGGTATGGAAAGTACGCCTTGCTGTCATGGGCGAGGAGTCGTGCCTGCCACCAATTGACAGTACTCCTCCTCCAGCATGACTTTCATCGGCAGCTCTTCCGTAAACCATTGCCGTGGCTCTCAGTGGTGTCATTTGGGGGTGTACTGCTTTGGCTTCTTTGTTGTCTTCATTGCTACTGGGTCCATGTTTGATGCCCCAGGTGGAATTGTTTCTGTATCATACTTCTGGGGTACCAATGTTGATGTCAGCAGTGGTTGGGGTGGTAAGGGGTTCTGGAATGATGGTGTAATCCACCACATTTTGGAATGGCATTTGCCAAGGGGTGCAGTGGCAGTAGTCAGGAGCATGCTGGCATCAGGTGTAGACCACTGTGGGATTATGATATGAGGACTTGTTGTCTGAGTCTGTGAGTATCTCAATTGCTGTGGAGGATTGATCACTGGCTGCAGCAGAAATTCCCTCTGCAGCCATCTCCCCTCCCATGTCTTCATCGTTCTATCAAGCTGGTCCTCCCTCCAGGCCCGGGCTACCTTCTGCCACAACAGGCTGTCCATCGACGTCCTCCTCAACCCAGCCCCTCTCAGGAGTGGGGAAGTGATGCCAAGCTTCAGCAAGGTCTTCAGCTGCCGATCACTCCAGCCAATGTTCAGCCATCAATACCATCATTGATGGGTCAGCCGATGAGCAAATTCCTTCATCACTCATGGGCCAACTGATGTCGGCCGAAATCAAAGATTCTTACCATGTTCATGGGCCAGCCAATGTCAGCTCGGAGTTTTTGCTCAATTGGGAGATAACTCCGAAGCACTCTTTCTGGAGTTTGCTCTGAAGGTACTGGAGTTTACTCTGAAGTTACTTGAGTTTGCTCCAGAGTTACTGGGGTTTACCCTGGAGTTACTGGAGTTTGCTTCAGAGTTACTGGAGTTTACCCTGGAGTTACTAGACTTTGCTCTGGAGTTACTGGAGTTTGCTCCTGAGTTACTGGAGTTTGCTCCAGAGTTACTGAAGTTTGCTCTGGAGTTACTGAAGTTTGCTCCAAAGCAATGTTACTTGAGTTTACTCCAGAGCAATGTTACTGGACTTTACTCTGGAAGTTGTCTCACTGGATGAACAACTCTGGAATTGTTTCTCCAGATGAATAACTCCGGAGTTGTCTCTTCAGAAGAACAACTCCAGAGTTGTCTCTTCAGAAGAACAACTCCAGAGTTGTCTCTTCAGAAGAACAACTCCAGAGTTGTCTTGTAATGCCTAACGTGGCCGGAGCCTGACTTAGGCTAATTGATACGCGATGACGAAACGGGATGACTCAGCAATGACGCGTCTACGCTCAAAGGTGAGATGATATGAGGACACTAGTATGTGCCTCCCTAAGAGTTCAGTCTGCGTCTGAATGGCTTACGATTTGATAGAGCAGAAGAAACCGCCTTGAGATTCAGGAATGGTACGAAAGTGTCAAGCTGTCGACTACATCAGTCGACAGCCTCCTTATAACTATGATGAAGTGGTATGCCTTTGTCAGCAATACCACCACTACTACTAATGCTCTGTCATTGTACAGTAATCTGCTAAGTAATCGTACACGTCGTATGAGTAACAACTGTTCCACTTAGTAAGATGCAGGAGCGACTCGTCATCCTGCTTACCCTCCGCCAAATCATGACATCACCCCCTTTACAAGGGTGAGCGCCCACGCTCCATGACCCAATTCGTCACCATGGTCAGTCCAACATCCATCTTGTGCTTGTCCCTTACCCTCTTAAGTGCATGCGCCCGTCCCAACTGTGCCGCAGAGTGGTGTGAGCAGTCGACATGTATGAAGATGTCGTCTTCAAGCCGCTTAATTGCCGCTTCCAGCTCTTTGATGACTTCTGAGGATGCACGGTAGCGTCTTACTTCTGCCTGGAGGGAAACATCCCCCAGATGAGCAAGAGCCTCGTCGACCTGGCGCTTTCCCCGGAAGTCAGAGCGGAAGTATTGCAGCTCTTCACGAGTGTACTCAGCTGCTGGTCCCATGTCCCGACACGGCTCCACATGGATGTCAGCCCTATAAATGGGCGTGTACCTCCCCATCATCCCGTACACCTCAGGGTTGTCCAACATCTTGACCCTTATATACTTGGTGGGTAACCGCCACCCTTCGTGTTCGATAATCATGGGGACCCAGTTCAGCCCATTGTTGAGGATGAACCCGTTGGGAGTAGGTGATAGGGCATGGAAAGCATGTCTCGCTTCATGTGTTCGGTGCATATTGACTGGTGACAGGTCGCGTGCTTCGCGGTATGGTGGTAGGCCTCGTGCTTCATACCCTTCTTCCGCCGTTGGTCCATAGACAACAGCAGTTGGAGGTGGTCAGCGCATGTCATCATCGGCTTCTTCGGTAGGTGGGATGGTACACTGAGGTACTCGTAGGGGTGCGCAATGGCAGTAGTTGGGAGGGTTGTCACATCGGGTGCACATGACGTTGGCAACCCTGTAGGACTCGTCGCTGTCATCGTCTTCGTCTTCGCTGTTATAGTGGTTGATGGCGGTAGTCGAGGTTCGAGCGGTGGAGGGCTGGATGATACTTGCCTCATCAACATTCGTATCCTCATCCGTCTCTCCACTGCCGTCTTCTTCACTATCTGATCCTGCCTCCATGCGGTCATCACCTTCTTCAGCAGGCAATAGTCCTCCCTCCGCGTCTTCCACTCGGCCGCTTGTGGGTGTGGGGAATTGCCTGCGAGCCTCGGCCAGGTCTCGTCTGGCTTGGTCTCGTTCAGCGGTTGCTCTGACATGTTCGAAGGCAGAGCAGAAGGGGTCGTCCACATTGTTGGTGGAGTCGTAGGTGGTGAGGGTGTTAACGACGGGTAGCTCATCGAGGTTGATGATGGAGAGTGGGACATGGGTCATTGTGTGTGGGGATGGAGATATTGATTGTTCTGTTAAGGCTGCTTTTAAGTGTATTTCGGCCTTCGGATTAGCGCATTTGAACTTCCTTATCTCGTCTTCTGCATGGACATCGTTCCATGGGACCCACTGGTTCTCCGAGTCTGTGTAACCTTCCCACTTGATGAGGTATTGCAGTTTGCACCCTTTTCCGCTTCTTTTTGAGTCTAACACCCTTTTGACCTTGTATTCTTCCACGCCATCTACCAGTTCTGGTGGTGGGCGCAGATAGTTTGCGCCGTGCATGCGCGTTTCTTTGTAAGGGGTGAGTAAGTCTGTGTGAAATACGTCATGTATCTTCCATCTCGGTGGTAATTTGAGCCGATAATTCACAGGGGACATCACCTGAACCACTTCAAATGGACCCTGTCACCTGGGCGCAAGCTTGGTGGTTGGCTGATTGGTTCGTAGATTGCGTCCATCCAACCACACTTGATCCCCTATGGCGTATCTGGGGGTGTCTTTATGTTTTACCCATGCGTTTTGGGCTTTCTTCATGTTTTCCTGCGCGCTCCGTCGTGCCTCTTGCAATTGTTCTATCCGACTCTTCACACTGGGCACATTGATTGGACCTGATGCCCATTTATCTCGGGGGTGATATCCCATGAGTGTGAAGAACAGAGTCTGTTTGGTAGTACTACTCATCGTGTTGTTATGGGCGAACTCTGCCATCGGTAATTGCGCAGCCCAGTTGTCCTGTCGTTCGTTGGCCCAAAGCCTCAGGTACTGTTCGAGCCATTGATTAGTGTGCTCCGATTGTCCATCGGTTCTGGGGTGATACACCGTTGATATGTTCTGTTGAATTTGGAGAATTCGGCACAATTCTCTCATGAATTTGGCTGTGAATTGCGGGTCTCGGTTGCTGATGACCTTCGCTGGTAACCCGAATCGTGGTAGTACCTTCTCCATGTAAAGCATAGCCGTTTCTTCCCCTGACATGGCTTCTCGACAGGGAAGGAATATCGATGCTTTGGAGCAATCATGGTCTGTGATGGTGAGTATTGAATTGTACCCGTTAGAAGGGGGTAACTTGGTTATGAAATCGACCGCGATTACTTCGAACGGGGTGGCGTCTGGTCGTGGATATATGGGTGCCAGAGGTGCTCTTGTAGGCTTGGTGTTGACTTTGTGTCTTTGACACTCCGCACACCCGCGTATGTATTCCATGGTGTCTTGCTTCATCATAGGCCACCAGTAGTGGCGCGTGAGTAGTTCGTGCGTTTTTGTTATTCCTGGGTGTCCTGTGGTTAGTGTGTCGTGATGTTGTCAGATGACTTCCCTTAGGTCCTCTTATCTGCGACTAGTGACCACTATTCTCCCATTTTTGAGCCAGACCCCCTCAATCCTTTTCAGTTCATGAGGACTGATCCATGAATTGATCGTCGCTTCATTTTGTTTGATGGTAAGTTGTTACGTGCGAGCAGCACGTGAGCCTGACTTAGGCGACTAAAGGGTGAACGCGGTGACTTAGCGAATTCCAGACTCTAGCACGAAGGCAGAGTGTCGTCTCAACGCTCGAAGGCAGAGTCTTGCTTGGCGCGGTCCGAGAGGATGAAGATAGAGAGAGAGAAACCAAGACTTGGATAACAAGGCGAGAATGTTACAAGAAATCCAAGCTATCGACTACATCAGTCGATAGCTTCCTTATGTACTGGTACGGTGGCCCGCCTTCGTCAGCGAGACCGCCACTACTACTATGCTGTGTAATCGTCCACTCATGCTCAGTAATCGTACAGTAAGCTATCAGTCAGCTCATCAGTAATCGTCCACATTTCCTTGGTAAGTATTAGGGAGCGACTCGTCATCCCCCTTACCGCACTCAATCCCATCATTCCTGATCGTCCCATGACTTATGGGTTAGGTCAGATACGTGCCGTGACCTGGGACGTTACATCACCCTCCTCACAAGGGTGAGCGCCCTCGCTCTACTACCCAATTCGGTACCGTGGTTAGTCCGACGTCTGTCTCGTGTTCATCATGTATCCTCAAGATTGCATGGGCCCTCCCCAACCGCTTTGCCGAGTGCCGCGCGCGGTCAACGTGCACGAAGATGTCATCTTCGAGCTTCTTGATTGCCGCTTCCAGCTCCTTGATAACTTCCTGAGACGCGCGGTAGCGTCTCACTTCAGCCGCGAGAGAAATGTCTCCCAGCCGAGTGAGAGCCTCGTCTACCTGGCGCCGTCCCCGGAAGTCAGCGCATAGATATTGCAGATCCTCGCGGGAGTACTCAGCTGCGGGTCCCATGTCCCTGCACGGTTCGGCGTGGATGTCTCCTCGGTAGATGGGCGAAGCTCGCCCCATCGTCCCGAACACCTCGGGGTTGTCGAGCATCCTCACCCGCACATACCTGGCGGGGATGCGTCGACCCTCATGCTCGATCACCATAGGCACCCAGTTCATCCCGTTGTTGAGGACGAAGCCGCTGGGGGTAGGCGATAAGGTACGGATAGGGCGCCTCGGCGCATGCGCTCGGCGCGTATTGACGGGTGATGAGTCTCGGGCTTCGGCATAGGATGGTAGCCCTCGCATGGCGTACCCTTCCTCCGCAGTCGGTCCATAGATGACAGCAACCGGAGGTGCTCGTCCTTCATCATCCAGGGCTTCTTCGGTAATATCTTCTTCTTCGTTGATGATTCGGGGGGAATGCGCATGGGTGCGCAATGACAGTAGCTTTGGGGGTTATCGCATCTTGTGCAGATGACGTGGGCGTCGTGGTAGGAGCCGTTGGAAGACTCGTCACTGTCGTAGTGATCGACAGCGGTGGTGGATGTGAAGGCGGTGGAGGGCTGGAGGATACTTGCCTCATCAGTCGTTGTATCCTCATCCGCCTCTCCTTCGGTGTCATCTTCGTCACTTGGTCTAGCCGCCAGGAGTTCATCACCTCCTTCAACAACTCGTGGTCCTTCCTCATCTGCCTCCACTCTTCCGCTTGCGGGTGTGGGGAATCGCCGGCGAGCCTCGGCCAGGTCCCGTTCTCGTTGTTCTCGCTCATCTCTGTCTTGCTCTGCAACTGCTCGGACCTGTTCGATGGCGGAGCAGAACGGGTCATCCACGTTGTTGGATGTGTCGTAGGTGTCGAGGGTGTCGACGGGAGGGAAGTCAATGGTGAGTGTGGTGAGTGGGACATTGGCCATTGTAGTGGGGAATAATGTTCTTGTTCGTCCAATGGCCGCTGTTTTTATGTGAGTTTCGGCTCTCGGATTGGACTGTTTGAACTTCCTTATCTCCTCTTCTGCATGGACATCATCCCACGGGACCCATTGGTTGTCCGAGTCGGGATAGCCCTTCCATTTGATGAGATATTGGAGCTTACGCCCCCTGCCTTGTCTTCTTGAGTCTAGTACCTTTTCGACTTCATATTCTTCCACGTCCTCTACCAATTCTGGTGGTGGGCGCTGATAGTTTGCGCCGTGAATCAGCGTTTCTTTGTAAGGCGTAAGGAGGTCTGTGTGAAACACATCATGGATGCTCCACTGTGTGGGAAGTTCTAGTCGGTAATTGACAGGAGACATCACCTGGACAATCCTGAATGGTCCGTGTCGCCTGGGCGCAAGCTTAGTCGTTGGTTGATTAGTCCGCAGATGACGTCCTTCTAGCCATACTTGGTCTCCTATCTGATACTTGGGGGTGTCACGATGTTTGACCCATGACTGTTGCGCTCGGCGCATTTGTTCTTGTGCCTGGTGTCTTATCTCTTTCAATTGTTCCAGTCGGGCCGTAACCTGTGGTATGGGTGATGTTTTATCTGTCCAATTAGTGTGTGGGTGATATCCCATCAACAACCTAAATGGGGTTTCACGTGTTGACTCGTTGACCCAATTGTTATGCGCAAATTCTGCGAGCGCAAGGTGATCGGCCCAATTGTTCTGTCTTTCGTTGGCCCAGAACCGGTGTTACGTCCCGGGTCATGGTATGTATCTGACCTAACCCATAAGTCATGGGACGTACAGGCACGTGATGGCATGACGTCGTGGTCCCGCTTACAAGATCTCATATGTTGATTACTGATACTAGTACAGTGTGATGACTGAGGTTTGTTGTACGATTACCGAGAGTCGTAGTAGTTGTGGCGTTTGGCTTAGTGGACGATTACCTAGCAGACGTGGCTTAGTGGACGATTACCAGCAGCTTAGTAGTAGTGGCGATCTCGCTGACGAAGGCGGATCGCGCGGATAGGTTATAAGGAAGCTATCGACTGTTGTGGTCGATAGCTTGGATTTCTTGTACAACTCTAGTCTTGTTATCTAAAGCCGATTTCTCCTCTCTATCTCTCGTCCTTCGGGGCCGCGTATCCAGAAGCAAGTTCAAGTACTACCTCCGCCTTCGTGCGTTGAGACGTCGCTCAACCTTAGTGCTTGAGTATAACCGCTGCTAAGTCACCGCGTTCACCTTACGTTGCCTAAGTCAGGCTCACGTGCGGATCGCACGTAACATTAAATCCAAGCTCTTCTCAAAAACGAACGCCGTGGCAACTCTCAATACTAAAGACGGCTGGGACTTTGTGCCCTATCGCATCGACTCAAGACAAAGAGACGCACCCACTCGATACATTGTAGGACGAGTGAGGTGGCGACACGTACCAGACACCAGAAGGTCCGAAGAAAACAACACAGGATATTACGCGGAAGCAGCCACATCGCAACGCTTCCACCCAGTAGTATTCAACAAAGAGCGCTGTTGCTGGGTCGAGCTTAGGTGGAGCAACACTAATAGTTATTTTGAAGCAACACAACCAGCTGCAGACGACCTAAACATCAACATACCATTGGTCGACGCACGACCAATCAGTCAACAAGGGACCATAGACGGCCAAGAAGAAGAACAACCAAACCTCGATACGGAACCACCTAGAACAGAGTTCCAACTACGAACAGTTACCCCAACCCCGTCAAGCCACACTAGCGAAAGATCGCCAACTCCGCAAAGCGAGGGCGAACCTACGGAAGCCGTAGCACAATCACCAGAAGTAGACGCACTAGCCGCGCAAACAGCTGAGTTGCATATTCCCGAACCTATCAGGGGAATGCCATACAGTTACATGGCTACTCAAACAGAAGTTTCACCACCCCGACTCGTTATCAACGAGCAAACGGGTCATGTCCAACAACTACAGCCGGAAGATATGGAAGCCGTCAATCGAGCTATGGGACCAGATGTCCCTGATGCGCCAAGCGAACCTGAAAGAACAAACATGTTCTACGAATTCAGGCTCAACCGCAACCGAGTACCGTCACCAGACAATAGGCCCTTCCCGCCATTAAGAGGACCCCCGGGGGGGACCGCCGAAAGAGGACCACCGGAAGGAGGACCACCGGGAGGAGGACCACCGGGAGGAGGACCACCGGGAGGAGGACCACCAGGAGGAGGCCACCCCTCGCAGGACCTGCAGTAGCCATGCAAGGAGGAAATGACAAATTCATCGGTAACCCACCACCCACATTCACAGGACAAAGGTCACAAGCCGAAGCATTCATCCTCCAATGGGAGGTCTACGCAGGGGTCAATGCGAACCACTCGGCCATGATAAACAAGTACCAAAAAGCTATGTTATTCCTAACATACATTCAGGGAAATGCGGTTAACCAATGGGTTATGTCCGCCAGCCGATGGCTCGTAAATGAGGTGGCCACAGGAACCAGTCAATTCGACAATAGGTTATGGGAAAACCTACTCAACGCGTTCCAGAGACAATTCGGTGACGTTCTTAGCAAGGAACGAGCACAAGCACAACTGGACGCCGGAATACACATGAAAGACGGCAAAATCGACGATTACATTGCCCTATACGAACAACTCGTTCACACGCAGGGTACAACATTAACAACGAACAAACCCTCAAGTATTTCACGAAAGGGTTGCCAAGAGCGCTATACGAAACCATGTATCAACATGACGATCCTCGAAACTACGAAGAGTGGAGGGAATCCGCCCTAAAGAGGCAACAGAAGTGGATTCACATGCAAACGGTTAGAGGAAACCTCGATGCATTCAAACCAGGACGCGCTACCGGAGGAGCACTAGCTAAGTTGCTCGCACCACTCCATAATGATGACCGAATGGACACATCAGCAGACCGAGTACGAGGACGGCTAGCAGGAGCCGAGGAGGTCATAAACAACCATCCCAGGAACACCAGACCACCACAACCACCATTCCCACCACGAGGGGGATTTATCCAGAGACAGTTCAAACGAGACCATAGTCAAACGCAGTGCTATAACTGCCAGAAGATGGGACACATCAGTCGCGACTGCAGACAACCTCGCAGGCGCCGTGACACACAAGCACGCTCTACAGAAGCTACCGAAGGAGTGCCACAAACCAAAGAAGAAAAAGCGGCGGAATGGTTATGAGGAGTCGCAGGAGACGATGAAGAAGTCAAAGACCTGGTCCTACAACAGTTGATGGGACAGGATTTTGGAAACGCCTGAACCCGGCGGCCTGGGTGAGGGCAATACGTTGTAACTCTGTGTACATTATGCGCTACCGTTCTATGAGAGTACCAGTGTCAATTCGCGCAAGTTATAACATGGCCGACATCAAAGCGTTAGTGGACTCCGGTGCCACCGACAACTTCATACATCCGAATTTCGTCAAAAGGATGGGGTTAGGACAACGGGCACTAGATAAGCCCAAAAACATCTACAACATCGATGATACCACTAATAAAGCGGGACAGATCACACACTATCTGACGCTCAAAGTGGAAACAGGAGGAACGAACAGGGAAATGCGCTTCCTTATCACCGACATAGGAAGAGAAGACGTACTACTGGGATATCCATGGCTCGCAACCTATGAACCAAGGTTCAGTTGGCGCCATGCCACTATAGATGAGAAACAACTCCCTATAGTGTTACGATCAGTTAACCCAAACGACAGAAGAGCAGTACTGGACAAGATTGCTCAAGGAAGAAGACGACGACATAAAAATATCACGAATGTTCACCACGGAAACAAAGAGCAATAGTGACCCAACTAGATGACCAAGTGTATGGACGACGATCAGCAGTCGAACTCGCAATCGATGCCAAACAATATACAAAAACGGTCGCCATACCAAAGGAATACCAACAATACGCGAAGGTATTCGGAGAAGAAGAGTCAAAAAGGTTCCCACCAAAAAGAAGTTGCGACCATGCAATCGAATTCAAAAAGGGAGCCCCAGAAGCCATTGATTGCAAGGTATACCCTATGACGAGAGTCGAAGATGAAGCTTTGGACAGCTTCATTGATGAACAGATAGAGAAGGGATACATTCGCCCATCGAAGTCCCCGTACGCATCATCCTTTTTTTTCATTAAAAAGAAGGACGGAAAGCTACGACCTGTTCAGGACTACCGAAAATCAACGAGTGGACAATACGAAACCAGTACCCACTACCCCTCATCAATGACCTGATCAAAGACCTCGGGGGGCACAAATATTCAGTAAACTGGACGTTAGACAAGGCTATAACAACATACGAATCAAAGAGGGCGACGAACACAAAGCAGCGTTTAAAACACGCCGTGGACTTTTTGAACCAACCGTTATGTACTTTGGGCTGTGCAACTCACCCGCTACATTCCAGAGTTTCATGAACGAAATCTACCGCCCTACCATAGCAAAACATGAAGCCTTAGGAACGACAATACGAGTCTATATGGACGATATCGCCATAGCCACAAAACGACAGCAAAACGCTCAATAAAACACCAAGAAGCAGTCTGTGATGTTCTTGCCGTCGCTCAAAACACGATCTCTTCTTCAAACCGGAAAAGTGTACTTTCAACGCCTCCAGTATTGATTACCTGGGGGTAATCCTTGAAGAGGGGGTAACACGCATGGATCCCGTCAAAATTTCGGGTGTTCGCGACTGGCAATCCCCATCATCGGTAAAGGACGTACGATCTTTTCTCGGGTTTTGCAATTTCTATAGGCAATTCATCAAAGGATTTGCCGCTATTGCTAAACCATTGAACGAACTAACGCGAAAAGACGAACCATGGGAATGGGGGAAAAGACAACAAACAGCGTTTGATACGCTTAAACGAAGAGTTACCGAGGAACCCATCCTCGCGCACGCGGACCAAAACCAGCAATTTGACCTAGAAGTCGACGCATCTGGATTCGCGGTAGGAGCAGTGCTACTACAAAAGAAACAAGACGGAAAACGACACCCAGTGGGATATTACTCGGCGACGCTCAACGCAGCCGAGCGCAACTATGATATATATAACCTCGAGCTACTGGCTATAGTGAAGGCACTACGAAACTGGAGGCATCTACTCGCAGGATCGCCCCACAAAGTACGCATATTCTCAGACCATCTCAACCTCCGATACTGGCGAGATCCCCAGAAAATCAGCCGAAGAATAGCAAGAGAAGTCTTGGAGTTGGCCGAGTACAACTTCGAAATACATCACGTAAAGGGAACCGCCAATGGAAGAGCGGATGCCCTGTCAAGACGTCCCGACTATGACCAAGGGGAAAAAGACAACGAGAACGTCACGGTGTTGCCGAATGAACTATTCGTACGAACTACTAAGACAACAAGACCGCAGGACGAACTAAGAATACGCAAATGGGTGGATCCACACAAACTGATCAAGGCAGATGGAGTGTGGTGGTATCAAGGACAAAGAATGGTTGTCACGGGGGGACCAAACGAAATCAGAGAAGTAATTCGCGCCCATCATGATCCCCCAATTCACGGACATCCAGGAATAAATCGAACGACGCAACTGGTAGAGCGACAATACTGGTGGCCGACAATAAAGAACGACATAGCAGACTACGTGAAAGGATGTGCCGATTGTCAACGATGCAAAGTCAATACACAAAAGACGAAGGCACCGTTGCAACCACTGTTTCCAAAACCGGAAGCAATGCCGTTCGAAGTCGTGGCGCTGGACTTTATCACGAAACTCCCCAAATCGAGGGGATATGATTCCATTCTGACTATCACTGACCACGATTGCTCCAAGGCATCTATATTCATACCATGCACTGAAGAAATATCGGGAGAAGAGACAGCAGTCCTATACGCCAGAAACGTGGTAGCACGATTTGGTCTACCTTCAAAAATCATCAGCGACCGAGATCCCCGATTCGCATCCAAATTCACAAGAGAACTGTGTCGAATCCTGGGGATACAGCAAAACATATCGACGGCCTATCACCCCCGCACCGACGGACAGTCAGAACGCAACAACCAGTGGTTGGAGCAATACCTCCGATTCTGGGTCAACGAGAGGCAAGACAATTGGGCGGAGTATCTAGCGCTGGCAGAATTCGCACACAACAATTGGACCAACGAATCCACACGCGAATCGCCATTTAAATTACTAATGGGATATCACCCGCGCGCTAACTGGACAGATCAGCTGTCACCAATACCACGAGTCGAGACAAGGCTGAAACAATTGAAGGAGATAAGACAACAAGCGCAAGGCCAAATGAAGAAGGCACAACAGTCATGGATTAAAAATCGTGACACACCCAAGTATCAGGTGGGAGATAAGGTGTGGCTCGAGGGACGTCATCTGCGTACCAACCAGCCAACCACGAAGCTTGCGCCCAGACGGCACGGCCCCTTCACAGTCATCCAGGTGATGTCACCTGTTAACTATAGACTGGAACTTCCCACGCAGTGGAGCATCCATGATGTGTTTCACACAGATCTTCTCACACCTTACAAAGAGACGGTGACTCATGGCACCAATTACCAACGTCCTCCACCAGAGTTGATCGATAACGTGGAAGAATACGAAGTTGAAAAAGTACTAGACTCCCGAAGAAGGGGAAGAGGGCGCAAACTACAATACCTGATCAAGTGGAAGGGATACGCCGACTCGGATAACCAGTGGGTCTCGTGGGATGATGTCCACGCGGACAACGAGATAAGGAAGTTCAAACACAATAACCCACGGGCTGAAATACACTTAAAAGCAGCCCTAACAGAACGACCATCACCATCACCCACTCACAACATGTCCCATGTCCCACTCACCACTATCATCCTTGACGAGTTCCCCCACATCGACACCCTCGACACTTATGATGGAAACAACAACATCGACGACCAATTCTGCTCAGCCGTCGAGCATGTCAGAGTCGCAGCAGAACAGGACCAAGCCGCTCGAGACCTTGCCGAAGCTCGCCGGCGATTCCCCACACCCGCAAGCGGAAGAGTGGAGGAAGATGAGGAAGGACTACGACCTCTTGAAGGAGGTAATGGCAGCTTGGAGGATGGATCAAATAGTGAAGAGGACGGCAGCGGAGAGGAGGATGAGGATCGAACTACTGATGAGGCGAGTTTCCAACAGTCCACAACCTCCCTCACCACTACCGTCGTCGGCAGCACCAACACCTCCAACGCCTCCCTCGCCGTCACCGCAGTCGACAGCGACAGTGAAGATGAAGACGACAACAGCGACGAGTCTTACTACGCAGCCAGGGTCGTGTGCGTACAGTGCAATAACCCCCCCAACTATTGCCACTGCGCTCCCCTGTTTATACCTCCACAAATCAGTCGCGTTGCCGAAGAAACCGAGGATGAAGCGCGACGACCACTCCAGTTGCTGTTATCTACGGACCAACGGCGGAACAAGGATACGAGGCGCGAGGTTTACCCCCCTATACAAGGGAGGGAAGCGACCCATCGCCCTTCGCTACGCGCCGAACGAATGCGACGGGGCGCCCTCTCCGTACCCTATCGCCTACCCCAGGCGGATTCATCCTCAACAATGGGATGAATTGGGTGCCCATGGTTATTGAGCATGAAGGTCGACGGGTCCCCGCCAAGTACGTAAGAGTCCGCATGCTGGACAACCCCGAGGTGTTCGGGACGATGGGTCGGGGGTTGCCTGTTTATCGAGCCGACATTCACGCGGAGCCGTGTCGGGATATGGGCGTCGCAGCTGAGTACACCCGTGAAGAGCTCGGGTACTTCCGCACTGACTTCCGTGGACGGCGACAGGTAGACGAAGCTCTCGCACGGTTAGGGGACATCTCTCTCCAAGCCGAAGTGAGACGCTACCGCGCGTCCATGGAGGTCATCGCCGAGCTCGAACAAGCTATCAAGAAGTTGGAAGACGACGTGTTTGTCCACATCGACAGGGCAATGCACTCATCCCGACGACTTGGGCGCGCACATGCTCTCCGACGAGTACGCGACGAACACGAGACGGACGTTGGTCTCACCACGGTAACAAGCTGGGTAGTGGAGCGTGGGCGCTCACCCTTGTGAAGAGGGTAATGTTACGTCCCGGGTCATGGTATGTATCTGACCTAACCCATAAGTCATGGGACGTACAGGCACGTGATTGCATGACGTCGTGGTTCCGCTTACAAGGTCTATATGTTGATTACTGATACTAGTACAGTACGATGACTGAGGTTTGTTGTACGATTACCAAGAGTCGTAGTAGTTGTGGCGTTTGGCTTAGTGGACGATTACCTAGCAGACGTGGCTTAGTGGACGATTACCAGCAGCTTAGTAGTAGTGGCGATCTCGCTGACGAAGGCGGATCGCGCAGATAGGTTATAAGGAAGCTATCGACTGTTGTGGTCGATAGCTTGGATTTCTTGTACAACTCTCGTCTTGTTATCTAAAGCCGATTTCTCCTCTCTATCTCTCGTCCTTCGGGGCCGCGTATTCAGAAGCAAGTTCAAGTACTACCTCCGCCTTCGTGCGTTGAGACGTCACTCAGCCTTAGTGCTTGAGTATAACCGCTGCTAAGTCACCGCGTTCACTTTACGTTGCCTAAGTCAGGCTCACGTGCGGATCGCACGTAACAACCGGAGGTATTGCTCCAACCATTGATTCGTTCGTTCTGATTGTCCGTCTGTTTGTGGGTGGTAAGCGGTCGAGATGTTCTGTTGTATTCCCAAGAGTCGGCATAGTTCTCTTGTGAATTTAGACGCGAACCGGGGGTCTCTATCGCTGATTAGTTTTGTGGGTAGCCCAAACCTTGCGACTACGTGTTTGGCGTATAATGCTGCTGTCTCTTCGCCTGAGATCTCTTCTTTGCACGGTATGAATATTGATGCCTTCGAACAGTCGTGATCAGTGACTGTAAGTATCGAGTCGTACTCCCTTGACGTTGGGAGTTTGGTGATGAAGTCCAACGCTACTACCTCGAATGGTGTCGCTTCGGGTTTTGGGAATATCGGGTGTAGCGGCGCTTTTGTCTTTTGCGTGTTGACCTTGCATCGTTGGCATTCAGCACATCCTCGCACATATTCGGCGATATCTTGTTTCATTGTGGGCCACCAGTAGTGACGCTCCACCATCTGGGTTGTTCGGCTTATCCCTGGATGCCCGTGAATAGGTGGGTCATGATGTGTGGAGATTACTTCTCTAATTTCCCCTGGGGTTCCCGTGATGACTAGCCTTTGTCCTTGATACCACCAAAGCCCCTCTGCTTTGGTCAGTTTATGGGGGTCAACCCACTTGCGTATCCTCTGCTCGTCTTGTTGCGGTTGGGTGGTAGTTGTTCGTACGAACAATCTGTTTGGTAGAACTGTGACGTTCTCGTTGTCCTTTTCTCCTTGATTGTAGTCGGCGCGTCTCGAGAGTGCGTCAGCTCTTCCGTTTGCTGTTCCTTTGACGTGGTGTATCTCGAAATTGTATTCCGCTAATTCCAGTACTTCCCTTGCAATTCGTCGGCTGATCTTCTGTGGATCTCGCCAATACCGAAGGTTAAGGTGGTCTGAGAATATGCGTACTTTGTGTGTGGATCCAGCCAATAGATGTCGCCAGTTCCTCAACGCTTTTACTATGGCCAACAACTCCAGGTTGTAGATGTCGTAGTTTCGTTCCGCTGCGTTGAGTGTTGCCGAATAGTATCCCACGGGGTGTCGTTTTCCATCTGATTTCTTTTGTAGTAGCACTGCTCCTACCGCGAATCCTGACGCGTCTACTTCTAGATCGAATTGCTGTGTTTGGTCTGCGTGGGCTAGTATGGGTTCCGTCGTGACCCGTTGTTTGAGTGTGTCGAATGCTGCTTGATGTCTTGTGGTCCATTGCCATGGTTCGTCTTTGCGCGTTAGTTTGTTCAGTGGTTTAGCGATGTTTGCAAAGCCTCTGATGAACTGCCTGTAAAAGTTGCAAAAACCGAGGAAGGATCGTACGTCTTTAACGGATGAGGGAGATGTCCAGTCGCGAACACCCGAAATTTTGATAGGGTCCATACGTGTTACCCCCTCTTCAAGGATTACCCCCAGGTAATCAATACTAGGGGCATTAAATACGCATTTCTCCGGTTTGAAAAAGAGGTCATGATTGCGAGCGACTTCCAGGACATCGCAAACTGCTTTCTGGTGCTGTTCCAGAGTGTTATGTTGCCGTTTTGTGGCGATTGCGATGTCATCCATGTAGACCCTAATGGTTGTGCCATTGGGTTCGTGTTTTGCTATTGTCAGTTGGTATATTTCGTTCATGAAACTTTGGAACGTCGCTGGCGAGTTGCACAGCCCAAAGTACATGACGGTTGGTTCGAAGAGTCCGCGGCGTGTTTTGAACGTGGCTTTGTGTTCGTCTCCTTCTTTGATTCGTATGTTGTTATACCCTTGTCGAACGTCCAGTTTGCTGAATATCTGGGCTCCCCCAAGATCTCGGATGAGGTCATCGATGAGGGGGAGTGGGTATTGGTTTCGTATTGTCCATTCATTTATGCGTCGGTAGTCCTGTACAGGCCGTAGCTTTCCGTCCTTCTTTTTGATAAAGAAAAATGATGATGCGTACAGGGATTTCGAGGGACGTATATACCCTTTCTCTATTTGCTCGTCAATGAAGTCGTCCAATGCTGCGTCTTCTACCCTGGTCATGGGGTATATTTTGCAGTCAATGACTTCTGGCGCGCCTTTCTTGAAGTCTATTGCATGGTCGCAGCTTCTTTTGGGCGGAAACCTCTTTGATTCTTGTTCGCTGAATACTTTGGCGAACTTTTGGTATTCTGGTGGTATTTTGACCTCTGTGGTGTATTGCTTGGCATCCACGGCGAGTTCTACCGCCGACCTTCTTCCATATACCTGTTCCTCTAGGGTTGTCACGATTTGCTCTTTTGTTTCTGTTGTGAACATTCGTGATATTCTCGTGTCATTTGTCGTCTCCGTCAGCAGTTTGGCTAGTACTGCTTTTCTGTCGTTTGGGTTAACTGTTCGCAACACTATAGGAAGTTGTTTTTCGTCTATAGTGGCGTGGCGCCAGCTAAACCTTGGTTCGTAAGTGGTGAGCCATGGATATCCTAGTAGGACGTCTTCTTTTCCTATGTCAGTGATGAGGAATCTCATCTCTTTCTTGGTTTGTCCTGTTTCCACATTGAGCGTGAGGTAGTGTGTGATCTGCCCCGCTTTATTAGTGGTATCGTCGATGTTGTATATGTTTTTTGGCTTATCTAATGCCCGTTGTCCTAACCCCATCCTTTTTATGAAGTTTGGATGTATGAAGTTGTCAGTGGCACCGGAGTCCACTAATGCTTTGATGTCGGCCATGTTATAACTTGCACGAATTGACACTGGTACTCGCATAGAACGGTAGCGCATAATGTACACAGAGTTACAACGTATTGCCCTCACCCAGGCCGCCGGGTTTAGGCGTTTCCAAAATCCTGTCCCATCAGTTGCTGCAGGACCAGATCTTTGACTTCTTCATCGTCTCCTGCTACTCCTCGTAGCCATTCCGCTGCCTTTTCCTCTTTAGTTGGCGCGGATTCTGTGGCACATACTTGTGTTTCTCGTCGTCTCCTTGGTTGCCTACAGTCACGACTGATGTGACCCATCTTTTGGCAGTTATAGCACTGTGTTTGGCTGTGGTCTCGTTTGAATTGTCTCTGGATAAATCCCCCTCTCGGTGGGAATGGTGGTTGTGGTGGTTTGGTGTTCCTAGGGTGGTTCGCCATGATCTCCTCAGCTCCTGCTAGCCGTCCTCGTACACGGTCTGCTGATGTGTCCATTCGGTCATCATTCTGGAGTGGTGCGAGCAACTTAGCTAGTGCTCCTCCTGTAGTACGTCCTGGTTTGAAGGCGTCAAGGTTTCCCCTAACGGTTTGCATGTGAATCCATTTCTGTTGCCTCTTTAGGGCGGATTCCCTCCATTCTTCGTAGTTTCGGGGGTCGTCATGTTGATACATGGTCTCGTACAACGCTCTTGGTAATCCCTTGGTGAAATATTTGAGCGTTTGTTCCGCGTTGATGTTGTACCCTGCGTGTCGAACGAGTTGTTCGAATAGGGCAATGTAATCGTCGACTCTTCCATCCTTCATGTGTATTCCGGCATCTAGTTGTGCTTGTGCGCGTTCCTTGCTAAGGACGTCGCCAAACTGCCTTTGGAAGGCGTTGAGCAGGTTTTCCCACAACCTGTTGTCGAATTGATTGGTCCCCGTGGCCACTTCGTTTACGAGCCATCGGCTTGCGGACATTACCCATTGGTTAACCGCGTTTCCCTGAATGTATGTTAAAAATAACATAGCTTTTTGGTATTTGTTCAGCATTGCTGAGTGGTTTGCGTTGACTCCTGCATAGACCTCCCATTGGAGGATAAAGGATTCGGCTTGCGATCTTTGCCCTGTGAATGTAGGTGGTGGATTGCCGATGAATTTGTCGTTCCCCCCTTGATGTGCGTTGTGGGCTACGGCAGGTCCTGCCAGGGGTGGTCCTCCTCCTCCTCCTGGCGGTCCTCCTCCTCCTCCTGGCGGTCCTCCTCCTCCTGGTGGTTGTAGTGGTGGGAATGGCCTATTGTCAGGCGACGGTACTCGGTTACGATTGAGCCTGAACTCGTGGAACATGTTAGTTCCTTCAGGGATGCTTGGTGCGTCAGGGATGTCTGGTCCCATGGCTCGGTTAACGGCCTCCATGTCTTCTGGTTGTATTTGTTGGACGTGACCTGTCTGTTCGTTGATGACAAGTCGGGGTGGCGATACTTCTGTTTGAGTAGTCATGTAGCTATATGGCATTCCTCTGATTGGTTCGGGAATATGCAACTCAGCTGTTTGCGCGGCTAGTGCGTCCACTTCTGGTGACTGTACTGCGATTTCTTTGGGTTCTGCTACTTCACTGCGTGGGCTTGGCGATCGTTCGCTGGTATGGCTTGATACTGCCGGTGTTGTTTCTCGTAGTTGGAATTCGGCCCTTGGTGGTTCCGAATCGAGGGTGTCTTCTTGGCCGTCTATGGGCCCTTGTTGGTCGATTGGTCGTGCATCGATGAGTGGTACGTTGATGTGTAAGTCGTCGGCTGCTGGTCGTGTCGCTTCGAAGTAGTTGTTTGTGTTGCTCCACCTGAGCTCAACCCAGCAACAGCGTTCCCTGTTGAATACTACGGGATGAAATCGCTGTGCGGTAGCTGCTTCTGCGTAGTATCCTGTGTTGTTTTCTTCGGATCTTCTGGTGTCTGGCACGTGTCGCCACCTTACTCGTCCTATAAGGTAACGAGTGGGTGTGTCCCGTTCTCTTGTGTCGATACGATAGGGTACAAAGTCCCAGCCGTCTTTCGTGTTGAGAGTCGCCACGGCGTTCGATGAGTTTGGAAGAGCTTGGATTTAATGTTACGTGCGAGCAGCACGTGAGCCTGACTTAGGCGACTAAAGGGTGAACGCGGTGACTTAGCGAATTCCAGACTCTAGCACGAAGGCAGAGTGTCGTCTCAACGCTCGAAGGCAGAGTCTTGCTTGGCGCGGTCCGAGAGGACGAAGATAGAGAGAGAGAAACCAAGACTTGGATAACAAGGCGAGAATGTTACAAGAAATCCAAGCTATCGACTACATCAGTCGATAGCTTCCTTATGTACTGGTACGGTGGCCCGCCTTCGTCAGCGAGACCGCCACTACTACTATGCTGTGTAATCGTCCACTCATGCTCAGTAATCGTACAGTAAGCTATCAGTCAGCTCATCAGTAATCGTCCACATTTCCTTGGTAAGTATTAGGGAGCGACTCGTCATCCCCCTTACCGCACTCAATCCCATCATTCCTGATCGTCCCATGACTTATGGGTTAGGTCAGATACGTGCCGTGACCTGGGACGTTACATAAGTGGTGTGGTACCCGTTGTCGTCCGTATGAACAACTGTTCAGGTAAAACCGTTACTTGGTCGTTATCTTTCCCACCAGTATTGTAGTCTGGTCGTCAAGACAGCACGTCAGCGCATCCGTTGGTTCGTCCCTTGAGATGGTGTATCTCGATGTCGTACTCTTCCAATTCCAGTACTTCTCTTGCTACTCTGCGACTGATCTTCTGTGGGTCTCACCAGTATTGTAAGTTCATATGGTCAGAAAATACTCTGACCTTATGTGGCGACCCCACCAATAGGTATCTCCAGTTTCATAGCGCTTTCACAATGGCTAGCAACTCGAGGTTGTAAATGTCGTAGTTGCGTTCGGCCTCATTCAGTGTTGCTGAGTAGAATGCAATGGGGTGTTTCTTGCCATCAGCTCCCCTTTGTATCAGTACTGCCCCTACCGCGAATCCTGACACGTCTACTTCTAAGTCATATTGAACCTTAGGGTCGGGATGAGCGAGTACTGGGTCCGATGTGATCCACTGTTTGAGTGTGTGAAACGCGTCTTGCTGGGCTTGACCCCATGACCATTCTGTCTCTTTTCATGTTAGTTCGTTCATTGGCTTCGCTATGTTGGCAAATCCCCGGATGAAAGGGCGGTAAAAATTGCAAAACCCGAGAAAACTGCGTATGTCCTTGACTTTCATGGGTGTGGGCCACTTGCATACGCCTGTTACCTTTGCTGGGTCCATGCACGTCATCCCCTCTCCAAGGATTACCCCCAGGTAATCAATAGAAGGGACGTGGAAAGTGCATTTGTCCAGCTTAAAGTATAGGTCATGTTGGGCCGCTATGGCTAAAACCGCAGAAACTGCAGCTGTGTAGCTCTCGTTCGTGCGTTGTCAGGTGCCTTGGTGGTTAGTAGCGATGGCTATGTCGTCCATATAGATACGAATGTACGTTCCTTCCAACTCAAATTTTGCGATGATGGGTCAGTAGATTTCGTTCATGAATGCTTGGAAGGTGGCTGGTGAGTTGCAGAGTCCGAAATACATCATGGTGGGTTCAAAGAGCCCCCACCGCGTTTTGAATGCGGCTTTGTGTTCATCCCCTTCCTTGATGTGTATGTTCTTGTAGCCTTGCCTGACGTTGAGTTTTGAAAACAATACCAACCCTCTGAGATCGCGCATTAACTCCGAGATGAGTGGTAGCGGATACTGGTTTCGTATTGTCCATCTGTTTATGGCTCGATAGTCTTGAACGGGTCGTAATTTTCCATCCTTCTTTTTGATAAAAAAGAATGACGATGCATATGGAGATTGCGACGGTCGTATGTATCCTTTCTTGAGATGTTTGTCAATGAATGCGTCTAGTGCTTCGTCTTCGGTATGCGTCATTGGGTATACTTTGCATGTGATGGATGTCGGGGCGTTAGGTTGTAACGTTATGGCGTGATCGCAGGGTCATCTTCCTGGTAGCCTAGTGGAGGCCTCTTCGTCGAACACCTTTTTGAACGCTTCGTATTGTGGAGGTATGGTTACTTCCACCGTGTCTTTTGCCCTTTCTTTAGTTGCTTGTTTTTCGGCGGGAGCATGTATCCGCCGTCCTTTTGTATCTTCCACTTCGAGTTGGTTGACGATGTCCTGCTTTTCTTTAGTCAGTAAATGGGCTAGGACATCGCGGCGTTGTGTTGTGCTGATAGTTTTGATCGTAATAGGCAGGTATTGCCTAGCAATCGTGCCTTTTCTCCAGTCGAACGTTGGTTCATAGGCCGCCAGCCAAGGGTATCCAAACAAAATGTCTTCCTTTCCAATGTCGGTGACTAGGAAGCGCATTTCTTTACTGTTTCCCCCCACATTGACTTGGAGGATAACATAGCTATTTATCTGTCCAGCTTTGTTTGTTGTGTCGTTGATATTGTAGATCTTTTTTGGTTTCTCTAATGGGCATGTTTTTATCCCCATTCATTTGAGAAATCGTTCGCTCACGAAGTTGTCGGTGGCTCCTGAGTCCACCAATGCTCTTATGTTGGCCATGTTGTAATGTGTGTGCAGTTGAACTGGAATCTTCATAGATCGGTAGCGTAAAATGTACACAGAGTTACAACGAATTGCCCTCACCCAGGCCGTTGGGTTCAGGCATCTGCAAAATCCTTCCCCATTAACTTCTGAAGGATAAGATCCTTCACGTCGTCTCCTTCACTCGCCACTCCTCGTAACCAATCATCGGCTTTGTCTTCATCGGTTCTTGGTCTCTCTTCGGTACTCCTTATTTGAGGAGTGCGTTTGTTCTGCTTTGGTTGGCGGCAATCTCTGCTGATATGTCCCATTTTTCCGCAATTATAGCATTGTATTTGGCTGAAATCTCTGTGATTTTCTTGCTGCCTTTGGAGGTATCCTCCCCTTGGTGGGAAAGGAGGTCGTGGGGTATTAAGAACGTCCTTGGCCCCTGCAAGTCTTCCCCTGACTCGGTCGGCCGATGTATCCATTGCATCAGGGTGTGTTAGCAGAGCGAGTAATTTTGCCAGCGCTCCCGAATGGTTTTTGTTAGTGCTGCCCTTGAACGTATCAAGGTTACCGTGCACCATCTGCATATGGATCCACTTTTGTTGCCTTTTGAGAGCCGATGCTCTCCATTCCTTGTACGTCCTTGGGTCGTCATGTTGGTACATGGCTTCATAAAGCATCCTCGGTAACCCTTTTATGAAGTACTTGAGGGTCTGTTCGGCATTGATGTCGTATCCTGTGTATCGAACTAGCTGTTCGAATAATGCAATATAGTCGTCGATCTTCCCTTCCTTCATCTTTATGCCCGCGTTGAGCTGGGCCTGTGCACATTCTTTGCTCAGAATGTCGGCAAATTGTCTTCTGAAGGCTTGCAGGATGTTATCCCAAAGCCTGTTGTCGAATTGGCTGACGCCTCTTGTTAATTCTCCTACTAGCCATTGGCTTGTGGACATGACCCAGGCATTAACCAGGTCTCCTTGAACGTAAGTGAGGAACAACATAGCTTTCTGATATTTGTTCCTCATTGCGGTGTGGCTGGCATTTACCCCGGCGTATACTTCCCATTGAAGGATGAATCCTTCCACCTTGGCTCGATCTCTGCTGAACGGGCTTGGGGGGTTGCCTATAAACTTGTCTGTTGGGGGTGCGTTCTGTTGTTGTGCCCCTCCTCCTTGTGGTGGGCCTCCTCCTCCTCCTTGTGGCGGGCCTCCTCCTTGTGGTGGGCCTCCTCCACCTCCTTGTGGTGGGCCTCTTCCAATATCGGGTTGTCGTGTGAATGGGTATCCTCAGACCCCATCTCCTCGGTTAATTCATATTTGTGGTTGAGGGGGTGGTTCGTTGTAGTCGAAGTTGAATCCCCCTGTGTCACGTACCGTGCCATGCGGTCATGTGACATTCGGCGCACGTGCAAGAGTGCGCGCTGCCTGCGAAGGCATGCAAAGAATATCGTGCCGCGAGACATCGCGTGACAAGAATATGTTCGGGTTTCACGTGACTGTGGGAAGTTCCAGTCATGTGACCGGGTCGGGTGAGAACCCATGCCGGCTTATCAGAAGCCGAGGCCACTCCAGACCCTTATCTATAGGGGGTTCTGATGGATATTTCTGATGGACTATATTTAGCTTATCTCTGAGTCATTATGACTCTTATCACTGATGGCCCTTAAGGCTATCCGCCATGTGTTGTGGAGTAGTGGAGCATCAGTGATGGACGCATCTTATTGGAGGATAAGCCTTATGCTTATCTTCAGTATATTAGGGTTTGGCCGGGGGCTTGAGTTGAAACTCAGCTCCTGAGCAGTATATAGGTCGCAGCTGAGGACGGTAGAGTCCTTAGCTTTACATTCCCATATTCTCCTAACGTCTACTTGGAGTTTCCCTGTTAATGTATTGCTGTCCATTCCTTCATGACTGCTTCTCTCTTGTCCCTTTGAGGACCTCTATCTATGGCTGTTTCCATTCAACTTGGATCAGTCCTTCTTTCATTTCGGCTATTCTAGGTGTCATGCAGGATAGCGTCGTCTCTCGTCAACGTCAAGTGTTCCAGTACTACAGGTCAAGGCAGTACTGAAGGTAGCGTTGGGTCAAAACGTTACACCCTGGCTGATCTGGTTGATCGGGTCCCATGGCTCTTCGTGCCACTTGTAGGTCTTCAGGGTCCATGTCTACTACATGCCCTGTTCGTTCGTTGATTACCAATGGTCTTGGTTCCTCAATTATTGATTGAGTTGCCATTCTAATAGGATCTGGAAAGTGCAACGTAGCTGTTTGTTGGATAATGTCCTCTAGTTCTGGCTCTTCTTCACGGATCTGGATACTCTCTGGTTCTTCTGTGATTGATGGTGTGTTTACCCGTTCACTGGTGTGACTGGTGTCAGATCTTGTGGGTATTCAGTGTTGGAGTTTGGGGGATATTGGTTCGTGATGTTCTTCTTCTTCTGGTTGTCCGTCAATTCTCCCTTGTTGGTCAATGGGTAACGCTTCAGTCAATGGTATGTTGCAATGAAGGTCGTCACCAGCGGCTCTGGCCGCTTCGAAGTATTTGTGGGTTTGGTGCCACCTAAGTTCTACCCAGCAGCACCTGTCTCTATTAAAGACGATGGGGTGGTACCTTTGTGCGGTGGCCGCTTTGGCATAATAGCCAGTGTTGAAGTGTTCATTGTGGTTTGTTCTTCTTTCGTCGGGGACTGTCCTCCACCGAACTCGTCCTACAAGATATCTGATGGGGGCATCCCGTTCTCTGTTGTCTATTTGGTAAGGTTGGAATTCCCAACCATCCTTTGTGGTTATTGGCACCACGGCGTATGCGAGAGCTTGACACTGATGTAATGCCTAACGCGGCCGGAGCCTGACTTAGGCTAATTGATACGCGATGACGAAATGGGATGACTCAGCAACGACACGTCTACGCTCAAAGGCGAGACGATATGAGGACACTAGTATGTGCCTCCCTAAGAGTTCAGTCTGCATCTGAACGGCTTGCGATTTGATAGAGCAGAAGAAACTGCCTCAAGATTCAGGAATGGTACGAAAGTGTCAAGCTGTCGACTACATCAGTCAACAGCCTCCTTATAACTATGATGAAGTGGTATGCCTTCATCAGCAATACCGCCACTACTACTAATGCTCTGTCATTGTACAGTAATCTGCTAAGTAATCGTACACGTCGTATGAGTAACAACTGTTCCACTTAGTAAGATGCAGGAGCGACTCATCATCCTGCTTACCCTCCGCCGAATCATAACATGTCTCTTCAGAAGAACAACTCCAGAGTTGTCTCTCCAGAAGAACAACCCCAGAGTTGTCTCTCCAGAAGAACAACTCCAGAGTCATTTCTCTGGAACACCTTCTCTGGACTAATTCCTCCAGAAGAACAACACTGGAGTAAGTCCTCCAGAGAAACATCTCTGAAGTTATTCTTCTGAAACAATGTCTCTGGAAGAATTACTCCAGACGAACAACTCCATCATGATTTCCATGGAATAATAACTCCAGATATGTTCCTCTGGACAGCATCCCCTGGAGTTGTTCTTCTACAAGAGTCTTCTTGGGTGTAGAACCCATCTATGTACTAGTTTCATGGTATGGAGATATTATATGCATACAAACAGAGTATAATTACAATATATGCAACCTTTTGACACTGTTTCCTCCAGGCTGCACTCCATGTGAACACAACTCCGAGAAACTCCAAGCTGACATCGGCTGGCCCATGAACATGGTAAGAATCTCCAATTTTGGCCAACATCAGTTGGCCCATGAGTATGAAAGAATTTGCTTGTCGGCTGACCCATCAATGATGGTATTGATGGCTGAACATTGGCTATGTGCAGAGGTTTTAAAGTGGTGTGCAAGGTTCTCGAGGTGTGTGAGAATGGGTAGGGGTGTGCACAAGGAGTGCTAAAGTGTGCAAAGGAGTGCTAAAGTGTGCACAGGGAGTGCTAGTCTGAAAGAGGCCCTTTGGCATGCACAAGGGGTCCCAAGATGATGAACAGTGTGCCCAGAGGTGAGTGAAGGTATGATGCAGTGGAGAAGGTGAGAAAGCACAATGGGTCAGAAGACAACAATATTTATGTGCTTTTACAGGAGGGTTTCCATACAAAATAGATACATTGTTAATATGTTATCATACAACAGTAAGCAAAATAGATCAAGACCCAACTGCAAAATAAAAAAGATAGATGTACATTGTTATGTGGAGTCAGATATGTCTGTACTTGTACCTGAAACACTACAGGAAAAAAAGAGGTGCAATAGAATGATAGGGGCTATAGTAGGAATATAGGAGATGTGTAATAATACCTTGCAGTGCAGTGTTATGCTTTTGTATGTTTGTGTCAGCCAGGTGAGGCATGCCAAAATGCATCATCCAGAGGGATTGTTGAAACATTCCTCCTGAGCAATGTCCAGTAACATTTCTCCAGAGCAAACTCCAGTAACTCTGAAGTAAACTCCAGTAACATTGCTCCAGAGCAGTGATGTCAACAAGTTTTGGTAAATGAGTGACTCATGAGTTTGAGTCGTCACGTGATGAGTACTTGTCTGCACGAGTACTTGTGCCTGTACCCCAACACAAGTACAAGTCTCCCTTCTTGACAGCATGAGTACTTGTCCTACTTGGGGTAGACCTGCCCCTTTTTTTCTCAGAAATCCCACCACTTTTCCATACTCCACTCCGTCAAAATTTGCCATGTCATCCTTAACACTACCTTGTTTCCCACCTCCTTATGGCACCTACCAGCAGCGTGGTTGCATCCCCAGCCACACCCCAAGCTGTGTCGCATCTGTCAAGCCCAATGTAGAGCTCAATAGCTCCTAGTGACAGTGCCTCGCAAGTCCCTTGCCACCAACAAAAGTTGTGTCAAAAGGTGAATCGAATGTATGATGACGATGATCAAACTGATCTATCACTTTCGGATGAAGAAAATGAACTCTGTAAGTCCTCTTTTAGACTAATATTGTATTGTGCTAATGTCATTCTCTTTGCTATCTAGGCTGCATGCATCCTGACTGAACCATGAAATGCTATGCGTCTTTCAAGAAGGCACACTTGCAGCGAGATGAGGAAGGTAAGGTCACTCTCATCAAAGCTGAAGGTGGACATCTGCATCCAAATTATTTGTTTAAATGCAAATGGTGTGTTCATTCTTTAACTGTAGAAGCTGGTTTCTAATTTCTTGCCAGGTGTGGGAATACTATATCTTGTCATGCAGGATCCAACACCACCAGCAACCTCATCAAGCACGTGAAACTTTGTGGTGCAGGAGGAGATGTTCGGGGTCAACAGCAAGTCATGAACTCTTTCGCTTCTGGTTTGATGTACAAGCATGAGAGACTGCGAACCTGCATTGTGTGATGAGTGTCTCACTGTTTAATCGCAACAGCGAGACCAAGGATCACAAGGAACAGGGTGGCTAACGTCGAACCAACAAGGAAGTAGAACAAGGACAGGGAACAATGGACCACGAGTAACAAGACAAGGATGAGGAACAACCCAATGGTGGGAAGCTGCTCAGAAGACAAGAATGTACAAGTGGGGATGTCGCAAGTGGACAGTCTGAGGGACTGTCTGTTACATTGCTCCAGCTTATATACCTGAATACATGGTCTGTGCGTACTTTAGGGGAGGCCCAACTCCGCTCCACGGGTGGGCCCATGGAATACTCTAGAAGCGTTCTAAAGATAGCATGGAATGTGCTGGAAAGTTTCTAAGTATATCGTCCAATGGCATTAATCCCTGACAAGCTCCACTTGTCAGGTGATTGATCAACAATCTTCGTTTACCGATCAACGGACTTTGTTTATCAATCAACAATCTTTGTTGATTGATCAACAAACAAGTCATGTGAGGTCATCTGACCTTTCGCTTGGTAAGTCCCGGTTCCGGACCGGGTCTTTCTTGAATAGGAAGGAAAGGATTATCCAATCCTTTCACGTGCGTCGTCTTGGCTAGTTTCACTAGTCCATTACTTCGTATTCCTGGTGTTACGATTGTGGTCTGACTTAGACCTCCACACGCGATGGCAAGTAACGTGACTTAGCGACTCGTGTCAACACACGAAGGTGTGACTTGTCTTGAGGACTCTTGAAAGAGCCTCCCTAAGAGAGCGATGACCTGAGACGGGATAGAGAAGAACCCGACTAGATTCGGTGATGATACAAGAGAGTCAAGCTGTCGACTACATCAGTCGACAGCTACCTTATAACCTATTCTTGACTGTATGCCTTCGTCAGCGATACAGCCACTACTACTACTGCTGGGTAATCGTCCACTAAGACTACTACTGCTGGGTAATCATCCACTAAGACAAACGCCACAACTACTACTGCTCTCGGTAATCGTACAGTAAGCCCTCAGTCATCGTATTGTAATAGTATCAGTAATCCTCATAGTAAGAATGTAAGCCGACCCACGACATCATGCAATCACGTGCCTATACGTCCCATGACTTATGGGTTAGGTCAGATACATACCATGACCCGGGACGTAACATCACCCCCTTTACAAGGGTGAGCGCCCACGCTCCACAACCCAACTCGTTACCGTGGTAAGTCCGACATCCGTCTCGTGCTCGTCGCGCACCCGTCGAAGGGCATGAGCGCGTCCCAACCGTCTGGACGAGTGCATGGCCCTGTCGATGTGGACGAAGATGTCGTCCTCCAGCTTCTTGATCGCTTGCTCGAGCTCGGCTATGACTTCCATGGACGCGCGGTAGCGTCTCACCTCAGCTTGGAGGGAGATATCCCCCAGCCTAGTGAGAGCTTCGTCTACCTGTCGCTTTCCACGGAAGTCAGCGCGAAAGTAGCCGAGCTCTTCACGAGTGTACTCAGCTGCGGGGCCCATGTCTCGGCATGGTTCGGCGTGGATATCGGCTCGGTAAACGGGGGAATACTTCCCCATCGTCCCAAACACCTCGGGGTTGTCTAACATGCGGACGCGCACGTATTTGGCGGGGACTCGGCGCCCCTCGTGCTCGATGACCATCGGTACCCAGTTCATCCCGTTGTTGAGGATGAATCCACCTGGAGTAGGCGATACGGCACGGAGAGGGAGCCGTGCCGCATACGTTCGGCGCGTAGCGAAGGGCGATGGGTCGCTTCCTTCCCTCGTATAGGGGGGTAGACTGCGTGCCTCGTATCCCTGTTCCGCCGTTGGTCCGTAGACAACAGCAACCGGAGGTGGTTGGTGCGCGTCATCTTCGGCTTCTCCGGTAGTGGCGCGGACGTGGGGAGGTATAGGTATGGGAGCGCAGTGGCAATAGTTGGGGGGGTTGTCGCACTGGACGCAGACGACCCTGGCTGCGTGGTAGGACTCGTCGCTGCTGTCGTCCTCGTCTTCACTGTTGGTGGCGTCATCGACAGCAGTGGCGAGTGAGGTGGCGGAGGTGTGGTTGCTACCGACAACGGTGGTAGTGAGGGAGCTGGCGGACTGGTTGAAACTCGCCTCGTTAATAAGTGTATCCTCATCCTCCTCTCCGCTGCCGTCCTCTTCACCACTTGGTCCGTCCTCCATGCTGTCATTACCTCCTTCAATAGGCCGTATTCCCGCCTCATCTTCTTCCATTCTTCCGCTTGCGGGTGTGGGGAATCGCCGGCGAGCCTCGGCCAGGTCTCGGGCGGCTTGGTCTCGTTCTGCTGTGGTTCTGACATGCTCGACGGCTGAGCAGAGTGGGTCGTCAATGTTGTTATTGCCGTCGTAGGTGCTGAGGGTGTCGACATAGGGGATGGCGATCTTGTCAATGTTGATAACGGTGAGAGGGACATGGGACATTGTATGAGAAGGTAGGAGAGGTGATGGAGTAGTCGGTACTGTCAAGGCTGCTTTTATGTGAGTTTCAGCCTTCGGGTTCAAGCGTGCGAACTTCCTTATCTCCTCTTCCGCATGGACGTCGTTCCATGGCACCCACTGGTTTTCCGAGTCCGTGTATCCCTTCCACTTGATGAGGTATTGAAGTTTACGCCCTCGACCCGACCTTCTGGAGTCTATCACCTTTTCGACCTCGTATTCTTCCACGCCTTCGACCAATTCGGGTAGGGGGCGTAGGTAGTTTACGCCATGCATGCTCGTTTCTTTGTAAGGTGTCAGCAGATCTGTGTGAAATACGTCATGTATCTTCCACTGCGGGGGTAGTTTGAGCCGGTAATTCACAGGGGACATCACCTGTACGACCTCGAACGGCCCCTGTCTTCTGGGCGCAAGCTTGGCGGCTGGTTGATTGATTCGCAGGTTGCGCCCATCTAACCATACCTGGTCTCCCAGGGCATATCTTGGCGTATCTTTGTGTTTGACCCATGACTTTTGGGCCTTGATCATGTTCTCCTGCGCGCTCCGACGGGCTTCCTTTAGTTGTTCCATCTGGGTAGATACGCTGGGCAGGCTGATGGTCCCTGGCACCCATTTATCTCTAGGGTGATACCCCATCAGTGTAAAGAATGGGGTCTGTTTCGTGGTGCTGCTTATCGCGTTATTGTGGGCAAACTCCGCTAGGGGTAATTGCAGGGCCCAGTTGTCTTGTCGTTCATTTGCCCATAGTCGGAGGTATTGTTCCAGCCACTGATTTGTGCGTTCTGATTGTCCGTCCGTCCTGGGGTGATAGGCCGTCGATATGTTCTGCTGAATCTGAAGGGTTTTGCATAACTCCCTCATGAACTTTGCCGCAAAGCGAGGGTCCCGATCGCTGATTATCTTGCTAGGGAGACCGAACCGCGGGAGTACTTTCTGAGCATACAACATCGTGGTTTCTTCCCCAGTTATTGTTTCTCTGCAGGGTAGGAATATTGCTGCCTTAGAACAATCATGGTCCGTGATTGTTAGTATAGAGTCGTAACCATTCGACGGTGGTAGTTTGGTGATGAAATCCACCGCGATTACTTCGAATGGGGTGGCCCCTTCCCGAGGGTAAATTGGTTCGAATGGTGCTTTGGTGGGGCGCGTGTTGACCTTGTGTCGTTGACACTCCGCGCACCCTCGTACGTAGCTTATGACGTCGTTCTTCATGTTTGGCCACCAGTAATGCCGGCTTAGCAATTCTTGTGTTTTTGCTATTCCTGGGTGCCCTGCCGTTAACGCATCATGGTATGGTTCGATGACTTTCCTTAATTCTTCGTCTTTTGTCGTGGTGACCACTACTCTTCCATTCTTGAACCATACCCCCTCTATCTTCTTGAGTTCATGGGGACTTACCCATGCCTTGATTCGGGTTTCTTCCTGCTCAATGGATGTTGGTGTAACCCCTGTGACTGTCCGTATGAATATTCTGTTCGGTAGTACCGTGATTCGGTCGTTATCCTTGTCACCAGTGTCGTAGTCTGGTCTTCTGGATAACGCGTCCGCTCTACCGTTGGCTCGTCCTTTGAGATGGTGTATCTCAATGTCGTATTCTTCCAGCTCTAGTACCTCTCGGGCTACTCTTCAACTGATCTTCTGTGGGTCTCGCCAGTATTGTAGGTTCATATGGTCTGAGAATACCCTGACCTTGTGTGGCGATCCCACCAATAGGTACCTCCAGTTTCGTAACGCCTTCACGATGGCTAGTAGTTCCAAGTTGTATATGTCGTAGTTCCGTTCGGCTTCGTTGAGGGTGGCCGAATAGAATGCTATCGGGTGTCTCTTGCCATCGAATCCCTTCTGCATTAGTACGGCTCCTACTGCGAACCCTGATGCGTCTACTTCGAGGTCGTATTGTTTGCTTGGATCTGGGTGGGCGAGAACCGGGTTACTCGTTATGCGTTCTTTGAGCGTTTCGAAGGCGGTTTGGTGGGCTGGTCCCCACTGCCATTCGGCGTCCTTCCTTGTTAGCTCATTCATTGGTTTGGCGATATTTGCGAATCCTCTAATAAAGGGACGGTAGAAGTTGCAGAAACCCAAAAAACTGCGTACATCTTTGACTTTTGATGGTATCGGCCACGTGCGGACACCCGTGATCTTTGCTGGATCCATGTGCGTCATCCCCTTTTCAAGGATTACCCCCAGGTAATCAATAGACGGAACGTGGAATGCACATTTCGATAATTTGAAGTAGAGATCGTGGGTGGCCGCGACGGCCAGAATGGCAGAGACTGCCGCTGTGTGTGCTTCGTTCGTCTGATGAAAGGTGCCACAGTCGTTAGTAGCGACTGCGATATCGTCCATATAGATTCGTATCTGTGTGCCTTTCGTTGCAAATGCGGCGATGACGGGCTGGTAGATCTCGTTCATGAATGCTTGGAAGGTTGTGGGTGAGTTACAAAGGCCAAAATACATGACCGTTGGTTCAAAAAGTCCTCGTCTTGTTTTGAATGCCGCTTTGTGCTCGTCTCCTTCCTTGATTCTGATGTTGTTGTACCCTTGCCGAACATCGAACTTTGAAAACATAACCACCCCTCCCAGGTCGCGCATAAGATCTGTTATTAGAGGTAACGGATATTGATTTTTTACCGTCCACCGATTTATCGCGCGATAGTCTTGGACTGGTCGGAGTTTTCCGTCCTTTTTCTTGATAAAAAAGAAGGATGATGCATAAGGCGATTGTGAGGGTCTGATATACCCTTTGGCGAGATGTTCATCGATGAAGGCGTCCAATGCTTCATCTTCTGTTCGAGTCATGGGATAGAGCCGACATGTGATGGACGTCGGTGCGTTAGGTTGGAGTGTAATGGCATGGTCGCAGGGACGTCGGTTTGGTAACCTCGTTGAGGCGTCCTCGTCAAATACCTTTCGGTATGCCTCGTATTGTGGCGGTAATACGGCACTTTTCTCCTCTTTGGGTTTTGCCGCGATAGCGTGTTCAACTGCGGGGATCATCACTCTTCGCCCGCGCGTTTCTTCTTCTTCTAGTTGTTGTTCGATATGATTCTTTGTTAGGAGATGAGCTAGTACATCTCTTCGGTTGTTTGCATTGACTGTTTTGACCGTAACAGGAAGGTGTCTTCGATCGATTGTTCCTTGCTTCCAATCGAACTTTGGTTCGTAAGCTGCTAACCATGGATACCCGAATAATAGGTCTTCTTTTCCTATGTTGGTAACCAGGAACCTCATTTCCTTGTCATTCCCATTTACATTTACGCGGAGAATGACATAATGGGTTATCCTTCCGGCCTTGTTCGTGGTATCGTCAATGTTGTATATCCGTTTGGGTATCTCTAGCGGTCGTGTTTTTATCCCCATTCGCTGGAGGAAGCGTTTGCTCACGAAGTTATCAGTGGCTCCAGAGTCCACTAGTGCTTTTATCTCGGCCGTGTTGTAACGTGTGTGTAACTGAACTGGGATTCGCATAGATCGGTAGCGCATGATATACACAGAGTTACAATGAAGTGCCCTCACCCAGGCCGACGGGTTCAGGCGTCTGAAAAATCCGTCCCCATCAACTTTTGTAAGATGAGGTCCTTCACGTCGTCTCCTTCGCTGGCTACTCCCCTTAGCCAGTCGTCGGCTTTGTCTTCATCGGTCTTTGGTCTCTCCTCAACACTCCTGATCTGTTGGCGTTTGTTTCTCCTTGGCTGGCGACAGTCTCGGCTGATGTGCCCCATTTTGTCGCAGTTGTAGCAGCGGACTTGGCTAAAGTCTGCTTTGTTGTTCCGTTGCCTTTGCAGATACCCTCCTCGTGGAGGGAAAGGAGGTCGTGGGGCATTGACGATGTCTTCTGCTCCTGCGAGTCTTCCTCTGACTCGATCTGCTGATGTGTCCATTGCGTCGGGGTGTGATAATGGGGCGAGCAATTTGGCCAATGCTCCCGATTGGTTCTTGTTAGCGGACCCTTTAAACAGGTCTAGGTTCCCTCGTACCGTCTGCATGTGGATCCACTTTTGTTGTCTTTTGAGAGCTGATGCCCTCCAGTCTTCGTAGGTCCTGGGATCGTCGTGTTGATACATTGCTTCATAGAGCGTCCTTGGTAACCCTTTTATGAAATATTTCAGGGTTTGTTCCGCGTTGATGTCGTAACCCGCGTAGCGAACGAGTTGTTCGAATAGAGCGATATAATCGTCTATTTTTCCTTCCTTCATCTTGATTCCCGCGTCTAGCTGAGCCTGGGCTCTTTCCTTGCTGAGTACATCAGCGAATTGTCGTCGAAAGGCTTGCAGAACGTTGTTCCACAGCCGGTTGTTGAACTGGCTGACGCCTCGTGATACTTCCCGTATCAACCATTGATTGGCTGACATGACCCAGGCGTTAACCAGGTCCCCTTGAACGTAAGTGAGGAACAACATAGCTTTTTGATATTTGTTCCTCATGGCTGTGTTGCTTGCGTTGACTCCTGCGTAAATCTCCCATTGGAGTATGAAACCCTCGACTTTTGATCTTTCTCCGCTGAATAGATTCGGAGGGTTTCCTATGAATTTGTCTGTGGCATTGCCGACTCCCTGAGGCGCTCCGGGCGGTCCTCCTCCTCCCATAGGTGGTGGTCCCCCTCCTCCCATAGGTGGTCCTCCTCCTCCCATAGGTGGTCCTCCTGGTGGGCCTCCTCCTTGATTCTGTTGTCTGTGAGCCCTTCCTATTTGCTCGTATGGTCTAGGAGGCGGTTCGTTGTAATCGAAATCGAACCCTCCTGGTTGATCCGGCTCGTCTGGCCCATGGCTCGTCGAGCTGCTTGTATGTCTTCTGGGTCCATGTTTACAACATGGCCTGTCCTTTCGTCGATGACTAGCGGCATAGGTTCTTCGACCTGTGTTTGAGTGGCCATTCTAATCGGATCAGGGATGTGTAACGTAGCTGTTTGCATGATGATCTCCTCTACAGCAGGTTCTTCTTCTTGAATGTAGATGACTTCTGGCTCGTTCTCTGTTAATGGAGTTTGAGCCCGTTCGCTGGTGTGACTGGTGTCCGTCCTTGCTGGTGTTCTATGCTGGAGTTCTGGTGATAGAGGTTCTGAGACCCTCTCTTCTTCTGGTGCTCCGTCAATTACTCCCTGTTCTTCGATGTCTCGGGCCTCTGTTAGTGGTATGTTGCAGTTGAGGTCGTCTCCGGCTGGTCTAGCCGCTTCGAAGTATTCTTGTGTTCGGTTCCACCTGAGTTCTACCCAACAGCACCTTCCGTGATGAAAGATGATCGGGTGAAAACGTTGCGCTGTAGCTGCCTCGGCGTAGTAGCCGGTATTGAAGTGGTCTAATGCTCCGCTTCGTCTGTCGTCTGGGATTGTCCTCCAACGGACTCTGTTGATAACGTATCTTGCGGGGGCGTCTCTTTCCCTGGAATTGACTAGAAAGGGTTGGAATTCCCAACCGTCCTTGGTTGTGATTTGCGCCACGGCGTGTAAGGAGAGCTTGACTCTAATGTTACGATTGTGGTCTGACTTAGACCTCCACACGCGATGGCAAGTAACGTGACTTAGCGACTCGTGTCAACACACGAAGGTGTGACTTGTCTTGAGGACTCTTGAAAGAGCCTCCCTAAGAGAGCGATGACCTGAGACGGGATAGAGAAGAACCCGACTAGATTCGGTGATGATACAAGAGAGTCAAGCTGTCGACTACATCAGTCGACAGCTACCTTATAACCTATTCTTGACTGTACGCCTTCGTCAGCGATACAGCCACTACTACTACTGCTGGGTAATCGTCCACTAAGACTACTACTGCTGGGTAATCATCCACTAAGACAAACGCCACAACTACTACTGCTCTCGGTAATCGTACAGTAAGCCCTCAGTCATCGTATTGTAATAGTATCAGTAATCCTCATAGTAAGAATGTAAGCCGACCCACGACATCATGCAATCACGTGCCTATACGTCCCATGACTTATGGGTTAGGTCAGATACATACCATGACCCGGGACGTAACACCTGGGTTTGCGTGCGCGTTCCCTTGCGCATTCCTGGGTATTCCGGATAAGTCACGGACCGAGGCATAGGTTCGTGACACATTGTACACTGGGTCACAAGCTGTTGTCAGCCAATGTCAATAATTGGTGACCCAGAGTTTCTCAAGATCATCAACATGCTGAACCCACTGGCCAAGCTCCCTTCACGGAATACTGTTACTGGTGACATCAAGATGATATACTTGATGACCAGAATTAAGTTGAAGGAGAGGCTGAAGGTGCGCATAATCATTATTTCGCTTGCCATTGCTGTGCTAATGGACTCTTAAAGCAAACAAAAGGAGTGGTACACCTTGCACTCAATGTTTGGAGCAACATCAACATGACCGCCTGGCTTGGTATCACGCTCTATGTGGTGCAGGAGGATGGGTACAAGAAATACCCTTTGGATTTCATTCGGTGAGTTTTCCCACTTGGCATCCAAAATCTAATATTGACTTGGAAGCTTCTCAGACTTTTGAACAGTCACATGGGTTCTTAGCTTGCACAGGAGGTCGCGCAATGTCTGGATGACTTCCAGATCACCAACTGTGTAAGTTCAAAACATTCTACCACCATGCTTCAAGTTAATGCCAATCATAGATGTTAATGTTCATCTCTGATAATGCCAGCAATAATGACTCGCTGGCAACCTCTCTCGAACACCACTTGAATGGAGAAGGCTTGTTTGCAGGTCATCGACATCACGTGCAGTGTTTTGCTCATATCTTGAATTTGGTGATGCAGGTTTAGTTAGTTCATTGTGTCGCTACAACCCCTCTTGATACATATTACTCAGGCATTCTTGCGTGTGTTTCTCTGAAAGAGCAAGGGGAAACACAGCTCAGGAGATGACAGCAATTGGAAAAAGCTTGCTGATGACATTGACACATATGCCTCAATGTCAGCCAATAATGGTTATGTCTCAGATTGCTCCCAGGAGGTCAGTACAAATGAAGAAGATGACAATGACAATGTGCTCGCTGATACCGAGCTGATTGACTCAGACCTGGATCAAGAGCGAAACCGAGCTGATGACAAGATCATTGATCTATGTGAAGCTTCAGTCAAGCAAGAGGAATTGGGGAGGATGATCTGACTCTGCAGCCTATCTCTGTTGATGAGCATTGCGAGGCGTGCATTTTGCTTTCAAAGGTACATGATTCAAGTCTTCTGCAAGGTCCTGATTAACAGAACTGTAGGCTATGTCATTGTTGAAGAAAGTTCAAAACAGCAGGAGATATTGTGATGCTCTGAAGTGTAAATGCAAAGATGAAGGTGTCTCCGCCCTCTCCCTCATCAAAGTCATCACAACATGCTGGAACTCTCATGCAATGTGCCTTCTCCAAATTCTTGAGCTGCAGAAGGTTGTGGATTCTCTCTGCTTGGATCAGAGTCTCGACCTGCGGGGCTTCATGTTTTCAGCACTTGAGTGGGAGATTATGGAGCAATTAGAGAATGTATTGGAGGTAAGTATACACTCCATACATTGTTTCTTGTTGATTAACTTGCCTAGACATTCATCGTGGCCATGCACAAGGTGTCAAAGGCTGAAGTATCGCTTATATTTGAAGTTATCCCACTCATCGACAAGTTCACGGAACACCTCGAAAACCTTATCATAGACTCTTCAATTCATGCTTCAATTCAGCATGCAGCAAAGATCACTTTGGAGGTCCTCAACAAGTACTACTCATTTACCAATCATTGCAACATCTATCGGATTTCTATCTGTTTGTTTTGTCCCTCCTTCTTGTCGCTTGTGGCTGATATCGTCCATGGAGTAATCCACCCTTGATTTAAGAAATTTTATTTTACCCACTGCAAATGGCCGGAAAGCTGGATTGACAAAGCGCTGACTCTCCTCTGAACCGTATGGATGATGTGTTACAAGCCCATACCTGTGCCTGTCTCAGAGCCACCTCAAGTTAAACCTGCTTCAGCTCCAGCTCATGCCGGTGCACGTCCAAGACTCCAAGGAAGAGCCAAGTCAACTTCGACATCAAACTGGATTATGGGTACCAAGTGACTCAAGGGCTGGATGCCTTGGAAGAATACCTCAACGCCCCTCCACTTCCCACGTTGATGGACCCAATTGGTTATTGGCTGAAGTAACGGAAGGCAGGGGAGGCCACAGGAAATCATTTGACTACAGTGCTCGCACAGATGGCTCTTGATTATCTCTCAGTCCCAGGTACGTTCTTCTCGGAATTTGTTCATGCAGTAACCTACTCTTTATTTTGTAGCCACATCTGTGGATCCCAAACACATGTTCTTGTTTTCTGGAGGTACAATAACGAAGTTGCGAAACCAGCTTTCAGACAACTCAGCAAGATCAATTGTCATGGTAGGGCTGTGGAGCAAAGTCAGTGGGCTTCTTGCTGAGCCAAAATTCAAGGCAAAGATCAAAGAAGGGTGGTTACAAGGTAATAGAAAGCGGAAAGCCAGCATTCTTTCAACGGACAAATTAGTACCAAGCAATACACAAGTGGTCATGTAGATAGTAGATAGCTTGATTAGGGACAGTGAACAGCGAATTAATGTGTAGACTCATACTGAAGTACTTTGAAGCCAGGCTGAGGTGGTGTGTCAGGGCAAGAGTGCGATAACTTGAATGTTCAAGTTGGCATGTATCCTGTGGTATGAGTGAGGGAAGGCAAGCCTATTAGCCTTGAATTCCTGTCACTGCACCAGTTGTACCCCCACCAGTATCATTCATTATTGTCGGCTGGCATTAATTACAGCTTTTATACAACAATCTTGTTACTGTTACTCTAATTCTTGTACTACAAGACTACAAGTATAACCTTGACTGTAACGGCCCGGCATCTGAGATCTGAGCCTTGGTCAGAGTGCAAGTCAGAGTGTGACTTCAAGTTAGAATTTGGCATTGCTTGCAGCTGCTACTTGGCCGCTACAACCATCTCTCTTATTTAATCTGTACTGTCATTAAATATTGATACTGCAAATATTTGACTTTCATAGGCAAGATGAACCACTGACTTGGCCACTGAAGCCTACACTATCTATATGCCGCTGCACTGTCACTGTGTCACATGTCACATTTCGTAGGCTTCGCCACTGTGACAACTTTGCCTTTTACACTCCACTCACATGCTGGCACTTTTGCAAACCTATCCTGTGTTATCAACGAGCCTGTGGTAGTACCATTTTCTATGGGCTTGAAAAGAACTCCAAGTCTGAGTAAGTCTCTGATGGTTCTCGTGCCATGTAATACTCACACCTTCTCGACAGCTCACCTCCTCTCATCCAAGACCTTGTCTTGAACAAGAGCGTTTAGATGACCAGGAGTTGCAACAACGATGTGAGGGCATTTGGACTTGTCTTTGAGTGGTTCTGTGGTATGCAAGCTCAAGAGTGTGATCGAGAACATTGACAGAGACCTCATCATCGACAGGTTTCAGCTGCTGAAGTGTCCACCAAAGAACTTTCCAACAAGGACGTCAGGCATGTACTTTGCAAATCACAAGTACTCACTCTTTATTTGGTAGGCGAGCTTCAGAGTGTGATAGAACAATGACAGAGACCTCACCATTGACAGGTTTCAGCTGCTGAAGTGTCGCTAGTATGAACACGACTATGTGAGGGTATTTGGACTTGTCTTTGAGTGGTTCTACATCAAGGGTACCACCAAAGAATGTTCCAACAAGGACGTCAGGCATGTACTTTGCGAATTGCAAGTACTCACACTTTATTTGGTAGGTGAGCTCCAGAGTGTGATAGAACAACGACAGAGACCTCACCATTGACAAGTTCCAGCTGCTGAAGTGTCATCTGTATGAAGACTTTTCCGTTATCTGACTTTGCCTTGACCATTAATTGCACGAGAAATTTTTGCTTTTATTAATCTTCCAGATAACACCTTGACATTCATCACTTGTTTTATCTTATTCCTTGACTCTCTTGTTCGTCACTCAACTTCGTCTCAACTCTCATATTCACCTCTCAATGTATCACGGTTCACATTGGTGGAGAGCCCCAGCATAGGTGCAGGACTTCCTACTGATTTAGATTACCTTGTGGCCTGTAGAATAGTCAAATAAAAAGAATTTGGTCTGTTCTGCCACAAATGCATTAATCAACGCTTTTTGCAGTTCCCCATTGTGCATATGCAAGTTGAGTAGACTATGTAAGTAAATATATTGTTGGGTACTTATCCTCGTCTTTAAGTGAGTACTGGTTGAGACGAGTACTACTCATACTTGTTTTAAGACAAGTATGAGTATGAGTACTCACCCACAAGGGCCTGTGTCTCAAACGGGTACTTGCGCCAACAAGTACTTGACTTGTACTCATTGGCACAAGTACCTGTTTGAGACAAGTACAAGTACGAGTACTCACCCACGAGTACCTGCATCCCAAACAGGTACTTGCATTAACAAGTATGAGTCGAGTACAAGTTCCCATTTGGGGATTTCCCACAAGTACTCATACTCATGAGTCATACTTGTTGACATCACTAATTCTGAGTCAGAAAGTCTCCAAGGTGAAGCATGCATGGACTCAAGCTAAAATTGATGATCACAAATTCACACAATTTACTCAGCAGACACACACTGAAAAGCCAAAAAGTATTGGGAGATCCAACATTCACAATGTGCCAACAAACACAATAAATGCCTAAAACTACAGGAGAGCCTCAGCCAACTTGGCTTAGAACCTACTACTCCTTCCTCCTCAACTTCAGACTTTCCAGAAACTGGCTCAAAAAACATAACAATCTTCTCTATTCACCTGTGTCAATGGAAGACTGATTTGGCACTAAATCTTTGATGAGATATTAGTGCAGCAGAGAGAAGAATAAACAAACCAATATTAGTAGCCAGAATAAACCCTGAAAATTGTTTAACAGAGTCCTCAGAAGAGAATGCCTTAAGATATTCCAGAATCATTGAGTCAATATTTTCCCCATGATAGTCCTTCTCAGCTTGTGATAGAGCTGATTTGGACTCATTTGAGTACCGTAAGGACATGGCATGCTTCAAGATAAAATAATAGCTTTCAAAAAAGGTTAAATACACTCTAAAGATAATTAAGGGAGAATACCAATGATCATATGATGATGGCTAGAATCATTAAGGATAAGCTAGAAAAGGATGATAAGTCATAGAGACAGTCAGCATAAGAGAAATAGAACTTTTTGAATTGCAGGCAGTGACTTGAAAAGCTTTGTCTTATTAAGAAGTGAGAGTTTTTGTTTGAAACCACAATTGTACTGTGTACACCTACACACTGAAAAACTCCAGTGAGCACATCAACTGAGTTAAAATAGGGCGCACACATACATTCTAGTAAGTCAGAGATATACATGATTGGTGAAAAGGCAATGATAGACACTATCAGCAACTATGAAATGCAACAGGGCAGGCATCCTCTCACATTCTGAAGAATTAAGACAGATGTTGTGAACAGGCCAAAAACACAGTGAGGAACCACAGCCACTCACAAACTGAAGAGGTAAGAACAGATATCATCAGCAGGCTAGAAATGCCATGAGGCACCACAGCTACTCACTCTCTAGTGAGGCAAGGACAGGTGTCATCAGCAGGTTAGAAATGCAGTGAGGCACTACAGCCACTCACTTCCTGAAGAGGTAAGGACAGATGTAATTAATAGGCTAGAAATGTGGTGAGGCACAAGCCACTCACATTCTGAAGGGGCAAGGGCAGATGTCATCAAGCAGGCTAGAAATGCAGAGAGGCACCATAGCCACTCACTCCCTGAAGAGGTAAGAACAGATGTTATTAGCAGGCTAGAACTGCAGTGAGGCACCACAGCCACTCACCATCTGGAGAAGCAAGGACAGGTGTAATCAGCAGGCTAGAAATTCAGTAAGGTATCACAGCTACTCACAGACTAAAGAGGCAAGAATAGGTGTTATCAGCAGGCTAGAAATGCAGTGAGGCACCATAGCCACTCACAGACTAAAGAGGCAAGAACAGGTGTCATCAGCAGGTTAGTAATATAGTGAGGCACCACAGCCACTCACAAACTAGAGGCAAGAACAGGTGACATCGGCAGGCTAGAAATGCAGTGAAGCACTATGGCCACTCACATCCTAGAGACATAATAACACAAGTCATTAGCAGGCTAGAAATGAAGTGAGGCAATACAGCCACTCACCAACTGAAGAGGCAAGGACAGATGTCATCAGCAGGCTAGAAATGCAGTGAGGCAATATAGCCACTTACTTCCTGAAGAGGTAAGAACAGATGTCATCAGCAGGCTAGAAATGCAGTGCGGCACCACAGATACTCACTTCCTGAAGAGGTAAGAACAGGTGTCATCATGTCATCAGCAGGCTAGAAATGCAGTGAGGCACCACAGCCACTCACTCCCTGAAGAGGTAAGAACAGGTGTCATCAGCAGGCTAGAAATGCACTGAGACATCACAGCCACTCACTAACTGAAGAGATAAGGACAGGTGCAATCAGCAGGCTAGAAATGCAGTAAGGTATCACTGCCACTCACTTCCTGAAGAGGCAAGAACAGGTGTCATCAGCAGGCTGGAAATGCAGTGAGGCACCACAGCCACCCACAGACTGAAGAGGCAAGAACAGGTGTCATCAGCAGGTTAGTAATATAGTGAGGCACCACAGCCACTCACAAACTAGAGGCAAGAACAGGTGACATCAGCAGGCTAGAAATGCAGTGAAGCACCACAGCTGCTCACCTCCTAAAGAGTTAAGGACAGATGTTATCAGCAGGCTAGAAATGTAGTGAGGCACCATAGCTACTCACCACCTAGAGAGGCAAGGACAGGTATCATCAGCAGGTTAGAAATGCAGTGAGGCATCACAGCCACTCACAAACTGAAGAGGCAAGTATAGGTATAATTAGCAGGCTAGAAATGCAGTGAGGCACCACAGCCACTCACAAACTGTAAAGGCAAGGACAGGTGTCATCAGCAAGCTATAAACACAGTGAGGCACCACAGCTACTCACTTCCTGAAGAGGCAAGAACAGGTTTTATCAGCAGGCTAAGAATGCAGTGAGGCATCACAGACACTCACATCCTGAAGAGGCAAGAACAGATGTTATCAGCAGTAGAAATGTGGTGAGGCACCACAGCCACTCACTTCCTGAAGAGTCAAGGATAGGTGTCATCAGCAGGCTTGAAATGCAGTCAGGCACCACAGCCACTCACCAACTGAAGAGGTAAGAACAGGTGTCATCAGCAGGCTAGAAATGCAATGAGGTACCACAGCCACTCACATCCTGAAGAGGTAAAGAAATGTGTCATCAGCAGGCTAAAAATGCAGTGAGGCACCACAGCCACCTACTTCCTAAAGAGGCAAGGACAGGTGTCATCAGTTTAAAGACAGAGAGACACACATTACCACCCACAGTCTGAAGAGCCAAACATAGCTGAAATTAACAGGCTAGAAATACAATGAAAGGCACTGTGTCCACTCACTATCTGAAGAGGACATCACAAGCATTGTTAGTTTTGTCAATCCAAAAATCATGAGTAAAAGCTTGCACTCACATACTAGGAGTGGGTTGACATGGCACATCATCAGACAAACAGTGAATAAGAGCTTATAAATGCTTGCCCAAATGTATGGAAATGACATAAGACATTTCCGAATTACTTTGTCCACCTCGAACTCGGTCATGCTATTGACACTGCAATTTCTGTTGAGATTGTCACTCGCTTCACCTATTGACGTGTGCACTCACCGACTCAATGCTGTTTTAACACTCAATTCTATATTACCCCTCTGCACAGCTAAGAGCATCAATGCAACGGTATCCTCGTTCAGTGCTGTAGCCGTCTCCTCGACAAGACCATCACAGCGACTATCTTTCATGTGCATTTCTGCAGATGTACATTAACGTGTGAACTTGGCATCTAAGTCTGGACTCACTCTCTAATCGCACATATCTCACATCATCGCCAAGGGGACGCAGATAGTGATCTTGAAATAGTTTCTCCGCCACTTGATTTCCGTTACAATCTGGGTATAAATCCGGGTAATCCGACACGTCCATGTTGACATTGCGTAGGAACTGGTCATATTTCGTGAACACTGCAATAACAGGAACTTCAAAGTGGCATTTTAAATATAGTCGTAAATGTTTGTAAGGACGCACCATTCGGGTCAGCGCAGATCTTGTCGTAAAATTTCAGGTCGAGCGCCGGTCGATGGTTGTCCATTGGGACGCAGTACCTCAAAAATACGGTCAGTTGTCGTAATTGTGAAATCCGGTAGTCCAAACCATATTGCATGCAATTTTTCTGGCAGTCTCTTTTCTCCACACTTGCGTCGGATGAAGGCTTTCAAGGTCTCGAGTTCCTCTGTGTCACCACACTCTATTCCCCTAGAATCGTGAAAGACATAACCCCGATGGTTGGAGAACACAAGGGCGTCGTCGATGCTGTGCTCGCCACGCTGGCTCCATGTTAGTTAGAGGCAACCGAAGTAGCATTGTTACTAACTTCCACGGACGGGTCGAGTTTAACCTTGCCGACAGTGAGGCCATACTCACTGACAAAAAGCTTGGACCACGTACTATCTCACCTCCGCGGCAAATAATGGGACTCTTCGTTGTTTCACAGACACGTTGTAAGATCGAAGTCTTTCCTGCGTTTGCCCTTCCAACAACAAGAACACGGAACACGAACTTTGGAATCTGACGACGGGATTGTTCGCTGTCCATTGGTGCGATCGGTACTATGAAGTTTGTTATGTTGTTGCTCCCGTCCTCGATCGATCGATGGTTGAAATCACGTGCCCTTTCTCACGCCAATTTTTTCTTTTTATCCACACAAAATCCCTGTCTCGTGCTGAACACTCCTCCCGGAGGAACTCTCATCCACTCACGCTAGGATGAGCTCCAATTCCGTCTCTCTAACTGAACTTGAAGTTCATCCAGATCTCGTTGGCCATTCCAATAAAAGTAATATGCTCCCCGGCTTATCACATGTCTCAAACTCATTACATAGAACGCAATCCGAGAACATTTTCCTCTTAATCATTAATCCTCAACGGCTTTTACTTCCGCCTGGCGATGATACACAATGGTAGGCTAGTAAGGGGCAAGTTACGGCCATTGTTACAACGTTAAGAAATAAGAAACGGGCTATTCACGCGGGAATGATATTAGTAACCGCCACTCACACACCTTCAACCAGGTCTTGATTACAACGTATGCCAGCGAATGTTCTCTCATATTCTCGTTGATCCGAGCAATCTGGCGGACACATCTGGCTCCTCGAGGCCATATGGACCAGAGCACAGATGTATGGGATGGGATGTGAAGGCTTTTTGATCAAGTCAGACCAGCATCAGAACGGGCGATCTCATTCACGACAGCACGCACCTCGTTCATGTGCCTTGAAACCGGCGGTTAGAGTTCCACGAATCAAGTCGAGGAAATCGAAGTGCTAATCTAGGCTCCTCACAAAACCAACTTTACCTCTCGTGCAGTGTGATGAGTTCTTGGATAGCGTATACGATGCTGCGCCGAATGCGGAGGCCAGTCGTCGCCTGATGTTTGATCTGGCCCAGGCACCACTTGCTCGCGCTTCATGAAGCAAGCTGCGTCCTTGTTGAGAGAAAGTGTGAAACGAATCCGGAAAGAAGTGAAAAGGTTGAGTCCTTCCCAACAAACCAGAGAATACGAAGATCACATTATCGGCTTCTGATCGGACACTGCTCAGGAAGAGCGCAGTAGCGTTCGTGGAAATGAACGAACGAGCGTAATCGAACATCCGTAAAGTAGATTTGGAGTGAGTGTCGTCGGCAACCCATCCCCTACCCTACTTGAACCTGCACGAAGGTAACCAAAATTTCAGAATACCTGTTGGATGCAAGCATAAATCAGGATTAAGACCCACGGGGCTTACGAGGTGGTGTCAATCGAGGGCAAGGGGAGCGATAACATCCTTCTAAATAGCCTCAGAGGCCAGTTCCGTATCGAATCCAATAACCCCTTCAGCATAACTCCTGTAATTAATGGGGCTGTATAAGTGCTGACGATGACGTTCATTTCTGCATTAATTGTTGGAAGATATCTCAGCCAGATGTAGACACTACGAACCAACAATATTCTTCCATAAGGCGCTATCCTCGTTTGGCCACGTCGGCGCGGAAATCCCCCGAAAGTACCTCTTTGTGATCTTGCACCGTACTTTGAACCATGCCAGGTATTCGTCCAGGGTCCAAGAGGATCTGACCCAGAGCTGCACGAAAGCTATCCTAAGCATGAAGCGTCAAACACTGCCAGAAACGGGCAGGGAATGGTTACCTACAGTAGGTGGAGTAGTCAGTAAATGAAACACGCTCGTGATCCTTGTAGTACTGACCGTCCTCGTTTTCTTCATACGGGCACTAAACCGTAACCAAATATGTTAACGAAACGCCAAACCACAGCAAAACCGAAACGCTGAAAACCTACAAGGTATGAAATAGCGCAGTGTACAAGGTCTGGGGTTGTTTCAGAGGCCTGCCTTTTATCTGCACCCTGCCGGAAATCTTTGCCAACTCGGCGCATGTCATACCGGCGGTCTGCCGGGTGGGGTAACATCCGGTATCTCCTTCTCTCAATTTCACAGGGTCTGCTCGACAGAGATGAAGGACACACAGAGACCATATGTCCGGAGGGAAGGCGGAATGGCCGCACAGTACGGTGCCGTCACAGGCAGTATCGCTCGCTCGCTCGCACCGTGCTGTCCAGCGCGACGGAGTGTTTGCTGAAAACCATCAGCACGGATGGGCCTGATGATGAAGCCATGCCGCTCGGTATTCGAGCGGTCCATCGCGCGCGATGGGGTCGATCGAGATGGTATCTGACGAGTACGATACGTCGGACGACAAGCCCATCACGCCCATTACGGACACGCGTGTGGCCTCAATGAACACGTAAGGCGCAAGGGAGTCCGAAAGGTGAGGCGGAGGTAGCCGACGGACGTGGGAAGCTACGTCTCCGGTGTTCGGCAGCGGAGGAGGTAGAGGAAGAAGATGTTGAGTGCTACGCACTGGCGCTCTACTCTGCGAGGAGGTATCCTCCGTCGATCGCATCTATGCGTGGGTGGTAATACCTCAGCGTTGTGAGCTTGTCGTCGAGGCTGAAGCACATCCCGGGGCGTGCGAAGTCGCTCTGGACTTTGCCTGCACCCGGGACGACGACCTATGCGCTCACATCCATCCAGATGGCGGGTTGATTGGTCCCCGGAAGCCGTGTATCTTGGTCTCTGTGTAATTGAGCGGCGTGACTGACACGAAGTTCTCGCGGGACTGAGCAGGCCAGCGAGTCATGGGAGTCGACCGCGCAGTCGATGAGATCATTACCCCAGAGCCGATAAGAGGGCACCGAATGTTCCCAATGGGTTGGTCCCGGTACTCGCCATCGAATTGTGATGTAAATTTCAGAAGATGGACATTAGACGGAAGTCTCGGAACGGACGGAGGGCGGTTCAATCGAGCGCGCAAGGTCCATTCACGTAATCGCGGTCCAGTACTCACGGCAACGGCACACTCCGCCCCGACCACAGCGTATCGCACCAACTGCACCCACCGCTAATGATGTCGACTGGGCCGACAGATACTATCATATCGACCAGGTATTAGACCGCCCTGGGCCACGAACGGACCTTGACTCATTCACGGCCGGCGATGGCGTACGTGATACAATATTGTCTTCGTTGCTATTGATCTATACGCGCCCTGTTCCCTGCGCAGGTCAAGGACTTCTTGCGGAACTGGTGCAAAATCCTCGTTATCGGCGCGGGTGGGCTTGGATGCGAAATCCTCGCCAATCTAGTGCTTTCGGGATTCAAGGATATTCATGTGATAGACATGGACACAATCGACATCAGCAATCTTAATAGACAGTTTCTCTTTAGGTATGTCTGATTCGATCACTTTGTCTAATTGTTAATACCCTCCAGACAAAAGGACGTGGGTGCGCCAAAGGCCACCGTTGCAGCGGAACATATCATGAAACGTGTTCCCGGCGTGAAGGTTACACCGTGAGCACATCCATCGTCCGTCAAACTCTTTCCCAGGATGACACCAGCACAGTTATTATGGCAAGATTCATGACAAGAATGACGAGTACTACCTGCAATTCTACCTCGTCATCTGCGGTCTCGATTCGGTAGAAGCACGACGTTGGATCAACGCGACGCTCGTAAATCTCGTAGACCTTGAGAATCCAGAGAGTCTCAAACCTCTGATGACGGTGGAAGAAGGTATTCGCTTCCTATTTTTCTTGGACACTGTTTCTGACTATTTATAGGGTTCAAAGGGCAGGCGCGCGTGATTCTTCCCACAATAACGTCATGCTACGAGTGCTCGCTCGACATGCTAAACAAGCCCACCGTTTTTCCTATCTGCACCATCGCCAATACTCCCCGGCTCCCGGAGCATTGTATAGAGTGGGCATCCGTGCTAGAGTGGCCAAGGGTGAAAGGAGGTACGTGTAACGCTTATCACAGTGCGCGGAATGACGTTCGAATTTCCTCCTGCGGTAGACACAAAACTCGATACGGATCACCCTGAACACATCCAGTGGCTGTACGTGGTCGCTCTCAAGAGGGCCAAAGAGTTCAAAATCGAAGGCATCTCGTGGTAGTTAACGCAAGGCGTTGTCAAGAACATCATCCCCGCGATCGCCTCTACCAATGCCATCATCGCAGGTACGTCTACCCCATCGCCACGAATTCATATACTCACAGCGAGGCTAGCATCCTGTTGCAACGAAGCATTCAAGGTCGCAACGAGCTCAGCTGCATTTCTCAACAACTACTTCATGTACATGGGTTTGGAGGGTGTGTATTCCCACACATTCGAATCCGAGAAATGCCCGGACTGTCCAGTGTGCGGCGGAGAGGCCGTCGAGGTCTCAATCCATCGAGATTGGACGGTCGAATGCCTCATCGAATTCCTTGTCGAAAAGCAGGACATGTGCCCACGCGTTTACTTGGTCTCTGCCGCCCTTTGCTCAGCGTCCATCCAGCCAAATCAAGAAACCCTCCTTGTCGACGCCTACGAAGAACATATACCTCCAAGCCCCTCCACAGCTCGAGGCAGCGACACGCCCGAACTTAGAGAATAACGTATCGGATTTCGTGCCAGGCGGAGGAGAGGTCACAGTTACCGCCACCTCCTTCCCGTTCAACCTCTCTTTAAAAATTGTGTACACTTAAATCGTCGTAGTCAACTGTATTTCTTATCTCGCATCAATCATTCGGTTAGAGTCTCTGGAAAGTCGACATCTTGCGCAGGTTTCTCCTTTCTTATACAGAAGGTTATCAGTCACCCCCCATCTTCGTTGACGTTTTATTTCGATCCGATTCTCATTTCATGCGGTCTTATATCTGTAGAGAATAAAGGGTATTTTGGGGCGAAGAAAAGGTGCCGGGAACGTGCTAGTTTTCGGAATTTGCATTTGCGAGCAGTGGGAAGCATACGTATCCCACTGTATTTTACTCTGTCGGTGAAACCACGGGGTTTCCCCCTCTATTGTTGCGCAGCTAAAATTCTCTTGTTGAAGCTACAGCATCTTTTGCGTTATACCTGATGAACGTGCCCTGCAGTGCCGCCATGCTAATCCGTCGGTTCGCCATTATACCGTCGCTCACGATCTCCTGCAACTGCGTACCAAGTTGCTCCACTTCATCGGAAGAACCACCATCTTCCGCTTCTTCGGTTCCATAGAAGTTTATGAAGAGCGTTTTGGCTTGCTCTGGATCAGCGTCGTCGATGAGAGCGGCCAAGTCGACACGACCAGGCCGTATAAGCGCGGGGTCGAGTCTCTCGATGTGGTTGGTTGTGAGAAATATGATACGTTCTTCGCCAGAGGCGACGCCATCCAGAGCGTTCAGAAATCCCGAGAAGGTCACCGAAGATTGGTACCTATGTCCTGTCAGCTGCAATCCCGAAAGTGCATTTAGTTGAGGCAATCACTAGCGCCTGCTCACCCATCCTCGCTCGTCTGTACGCGTTTGTTGAACGCCGCGTCTACGTCTTCAATGAGGATGAAACTCCGTTCTGGCGCGTTCGACAGCAGGTGGTTGAGCTTGTCGTCCGTCAACCCGCTCTGAGAGATTCAGCAGGCATATATCGTACGACAGCGAGCCCGCGAGCGCCTGGATGAACGACGACTTGCCCGATCCAGGCGGTCCATGTAGCAAATACCCTCTTCGGTACGGGATCCCTTTCGGCGCCAACCCTCAGTCTCTCCGCGTCAAAGGGGACGAGGGGTAAACGCACCTCTATCCGCATACCACTTTCTCCGCGCGAGGAACGCACGCGCGTCCTCAGCAATGCGCTCTGCGACGCCGCGCGCAAGCACGACGCTATGTAACGGCCGCCGACGCCGAGGCAGCCCAAACGGGCGCCAGTCAGCGCCCCACGCAGTATGCACGACAAGCCGGCCCTCCTGCCCACGCAACGCCGCATCGCGCGCCTCAGCCAGCAACGGCGCAAACAGCGTACGGTCGCGGGAGAGCGTCGTGAGCGTGACGGTCTCCCACGGCGTGCCAGACGCCATTTGCATTGCGCGCGTCTCGCGCTCGCGTTTCACCTGCGGCCCACTGGTGGGATGGAGAGGGGGGGAGGGGACGGGGGGAGGGGACGTACCTGCATCCATGCGCCGCGGTATTTGAGCCAGTGTACGCCTGGTCCTGCTACGAGGCTGAAACATACGTCCGCGCTGCCGTTGTTCCGTTGCGCGTAGGCGGTCTCGACGCTCAGCTGGTGCGAGTGGGCCCAGGCTGGTCGGCGCGCGGTGCGTTGGTGGTGCGCGAGCCAGGCTAGGAACCAGGCGTAGGCGCGGTCCTTGTTGTTGATCTCTAGCGTGACGAGCAGACGTCGGCGGAGCGCGACGGAGGCGAGCACCGTGGCGCGGCGGAGCACGGTGATACCCACTCCGACACCCTGTGTTTTCCGACAGTCAATGTGCACGTTGATTCTGTCAGGACAGTTGTTCACCATTAAGCCGAAGCCGGCTTGGAAGTAGGGGCTTTGCTTGGCAGGGTGGTGAGCGAGACATAATCATTGTAACACGGACGAGACACACTTTTCACCAGTGATAAAACCAAGAAGAGAAGTTCCCGCCGCATGTGCACTTTCCGATAGTGGTGGCGTTGCAGCTGCTGCTGCCATGTGTGGGCAACTGCAGGACGGAGCAATTCAAGGGCTTGTTCCGGACCGGGTTTCCGTGAGTCAACGAGCACTTTTCGAAGGACAGGCAGGCAAGCAGCAGCAAACTACATTGTAAGTGTAACGTACGTACGGAAGCCTACATCATACGTCTAGCTTGTACTACGCCATAATCGCACGCACGGGGGACGACAATAACGCATGCACATTAGGCTCACGGTTTCCAATGCATAGAATCTGTACGATAGACGAGGGGCACAAGGAGAAAGAGAAATTGCTGTATATAACAAGCCATGTCGTTGATCAAGATGAGAGTAGTGCACGTAACGGGGGAATTACAGGTCATCGTCCTCTTCTGGAAGAGGAACAGCCTCAGCCTAAGGTGCATATCGTCAGATATAATGAAAGTACGGGTGGAACGATGATATCATACCTGCGCCAATTCCCGGTTGTACTGCTCCATCAGGGCCGGGTCAACGGAAACCTCGGCAGGTGCAAGTGCCGGAGCAGCGACAAACTCAAGAGCTGGGTTGCTGGAACACGGATAAGTAACTTGGTGGTATGAAAGTATTGAGACGACCAACTTACCCGACCAATTTGCGAGCGAGCCAAAGGAAAGGCTTCTCGAAATTGTAGTTGGACTTGGCTGAGATTTCAAAGTATTGGATACTTTTCTTCCGGTGGAAAGTCACAGTGGAGGTCTTGACCTTCCGCTCCTAGAATCCAGGAAAGGAAAGTCAGACCAGGGGATAAGATCAGAGATGTAGGGAAAAGTGAAACGCACCTTTACGTCAACCTTGTTACCGCACAGCACAATTGGGATGTTCTCGCACACACGCTCGAGATCGCGGTGCCAATTGGGGACGTTCTTGTATGTGATGCGCGCCGTGACGTCAAACATGATAATGCCACATTGGCCCTGGATGTAATAACCATCACGGAGACCGCCAAATTTTTCTTGTCCAGCAGTATCCCAGACATTAAAAACAATTGTGCCGAAGTTGGTGGAGAAGGACAGGGGGTGGACTTCAACTCCAAGCGTGGCTGTGTAATTGTGGCGTTCGTATTAGCAGGAGTGAAACCCACCAAAAAAAAAAAAATAGGGCGAGGCAAGAAGATCGCGGTAAATACAAAAGAGATACATACCAATGTACTTTTTCTCGAATTCACCAGTCAAGTGACGCTGTAAACAGAAACCCGGATTAGAAGTTGGTCAAGGGCGCAAGGCGGTGAACCCAACGCTTACCTTAACAAAGGTAGTTTTTCCCGTTCCTCCATCACCGACTACGCGTCATAGATGGAGCAGAGGAAAATTAGATAGCGCGGAGGTGGTGAGGAAAGCGAAGAGGAAGGATCATGGATCGATCGAACGAGGGAAGACGGACAGATTATGAATGACTCAGTTGGCGAAAGATCAGACATGGATGGCGATGTGGCTTACCGAGCACAAGCTTGAAAGTGGGGATTCCCGTGGTAGTAGCCATTGGAAAGATAAAGAATAAAGAGAGAGGTGAGGTGGACGAGTAGACGAGTACAAAAGTTGTCAAAGTTGTCGAAGGGCTTTTGCCACGGATGGCTCTGACTCGTGGAAATTGGTTACTAAGCTAATCTAATCTAACAAAATCTAATCTCCAAGCCACCTTCCACCCTCTTGAAGGTATTCCCCGAATCCCCCTGTACAGTACACTCTGTGCGTTGACTGCAACGCAAAGTACCAAAACCCACACAAACGGTCACATGATCAATGTTGTACAAGTCAAAAGTCAGGCTGACCCCGGGTCAGGACAGTCAAGTCAGGACAGTCACGCAAACCTGACTGACCCGTACTCTGACTGACTAGTCAGATGAACTGTGGGCACTGATAAGATCATATTTTCTCTCAAAAATAATGATTTATGAGGTTGAGGAAGTTCCCACGAACCCTTGACTGGTGACTAGCGATGACCGATATATAGTCGGCTGACGCGAGTCACACCGGTGCACATGATGGTAAACGCGGCTGCGGGAAGTTACAGCATGACTTCACGGCATGAAATCATAGGCTCCAGCGGAAAACCTTATTCTGCCATAGTCGGCCGACCAGGAGAGGTCTCCATGGACGTTTGTAATATCACAGGAACTCTTCCGGATTGACATGGCAATCACAAGACGCTAGAAGATAGTCGTGATCATGGGGTTGACACGAGCGCTTTGCTGTCGCTCACGATGTGAGGAAGACCGATATGGAGGGTGCTGACAATTCCAGACTTCTTCGGAGCTTCATGCATCATTGCATTTTACTCACATCGAACGGACGTGATAAACAAAGAAGCGAGTGTTTGTTGGAGAACGTCGCCGAGTCAATCACTTGGTCAATCACGTCTCTGGTTCTGTGCGCCAAAAAGCAAAAGCCGATCCGGATGCGATCTGACACTTACGCAATGCCGAATCGCCGATAGTCATAAATCATGCCGTGCCGAGTGTGCCGAGCAGCCCCAGGACCAGGAACACTCTAGGAACCGCGCGTCCCAAGTTGAATTTAGTCATGCCCATCCTGGCGGTGGCTGCTACGACGTTAATATATTATCCCACGATAAAAGATAAATGCTCGCTCGCTCTAGCCTCTGCCGCTGTTAGAGGTCCCCACGTCGAGTCATTCCCCTCGTTCCCATTACTCTGTTGTCCTAATGTCGGTTTCCTCTCAACCCATCAGTCCCACCACCGCGCAACCTCCCCGAGACAGTAACCTATCATCATCCCACCACGAGCCTGGAGCCTCCTGGAAAGGAGCAGAACAGCATGTTATCCCATATAATCGGATTTGGATAGTGTTTTCGGGTCTCATGGCTTGCGTTTTTTTGGCTGCTTTGGACCAGGTATTTTACTTCCTTGTCACGAACTCCATCGACCCGGCTCAATGAACTCCTATAGACTATCGTTGCTACAGCATTACCCACTATCGTCGAGCATCTTGGTGGAGGCAAAAACTACAGTTGGGTTGGCAGGTACTGTATATACGTCACTCTCCTACCCTTGCCAATTTTGATCACCCATCCCTGCCAGCGCGTACCTGCTCGCCGCTAGCGCCCTCTCGCCTCTATACGGAAAGCTGTCTGACCTTATTGGGAGAAAGCCTGTTCTATACTTTGCCATCGGTTCATTCCTAGTAAGTTCAATACTAGCATACAGGACTATTACCCTTAACACCAAGTCAATAGTTGGGCTCTGCCCTCTGTGGTGCTGCCAAGAACTTGACCTGGCTAATCATATGCCGCGCTGTCCAAGGTATCGGTGGTGGTGGCATCCTCCAGCTTGTTCAGATTACTATCTCCGACATCGTTTCTTTACAAGAGTGGGTTTGATCATCTCTCTGATGCGTTGCGTCCATTAACGTGTTCACATCCCAAAGACGTGGCAAATATTCCGGTTTGGTCGGCGCGACATGGGGCATTGCAAGGTAATCTTTCACAATTCGGTTCTTCCTCGGTTCTTGACAGCCTTCCGTCCTCAGCGTGATTGGGCCTCTCCTCGGAGGTGTTCTCACCGACCATGTATCGTGGCGATGGTAAGTAGACATATGTATATGCCGACATCCGATATACGTTCATCTCTGTTTGTCTCACTTAGGTGTTTCTGGATCAATTTGTGCGTGTGAACTCTTCTGCCTCCATTTTGTTTCCTACCGATATCCTAGACCCACTGGAGGCATCGCCGGCGCCATACTGTTCTTTTTCCTCAACCTTAATCCGCATAAGGGAATGTCACTGCAGCAACACATGAGCCAATTCGATTTTATCGGCCTCGGCTTGCTCATGTCTGGCGTCATTTGTGTCCTTATTGGTTTGAACAGCGGTGAAACCAACTGTACGTTCGATTCATGTGAGTTTGTCCGGTAGCTGACCCACTCTAAGGGTCATCGGCCGAAACGATTGCCCTTCTCTGCGTTGGATGCACACTATTGGTCCTCGCCGCGGTGAATGAGATGTTGACAACCCGGTCACCCATTATCCCCCCTCGCTTGTTCAAAGTTAGTTTGTGCCGTTTCAGCAGAGAAACCATTCGCTGACGTGCAACATAGACACGAACCACGGGAATCGTGTTGATCACATGCTTTCTCCACGCTGTCAGTTTCTTTGGTGGTAAACTCCATCCCCTAAACCTTGCCGAATCAATTTACGATTGTTTTATTCTGCCAGGTGCTTACTACCTTCCTCTATATTACCAAATCCTCGGATCGTCTGCAACCGGTGCTGGTGTTAGGTGAGATCTCCGTGAGTCTGGCTGTGTACTCGCCTCAACCTCACACTCTTCAGGATGCTCCCGTTTTCCCTTGGCTCTGCTGCAATGGCCATCGTCTCAGGTATTACTGTTACTCGCACGGGAACGTATCGTGGCATAATTTGGGCCGCATGGGCAATTATGATTCTCGGGTGGGGCTTGATGACGACCCTAGATGATCATTCAAACACGTAGGAAGATGCTTTTCTACTACTCTATCTGACTGATCTTCTCTTGGCGAAGGGCGAAGAAGGAGCTCTATCCCATGGTTACTGCCCTTGGCATCGGCGTTCTATTCCAGGTATGGCGATAACCTTTTGGGTTGAAAGCTGCTGATTTGCTTCCAGACACCTCTCATCGCCCTGCAAGCCGCCATGCCTCTGAAGGACATGGCTACGTCCACAGGTGCTTTTGGTTTCCTTAGGTGCGTGGCCCTATCCGTTAGTCCTTGCATCCGTCGCCGAGTTCCTTTGTAATTTAGGACTATGGGTGGCACTGTTGGGATCTCCGTGGGACAGGCGATCTACTCAAGCATTCTCAAAAGGAAGATCAATAGAATTCCTGACCTAAGCGGGATTGATACCTCGCCTTCGGCGCTTGCCGAGAGTGTCCGGACGCTCCAACGTCTGCCGGTAAGTAATGCCAGATGATTACTGATTCTGTTTCTTTGGACTAAATAATGCGTTTTTTTAATTGTAGCAACCTCAAAGAGGGCTGGTCATCCACGCTTATGCGCAGTCGATCGCTGCGATATGGGTTTTTAATATCCCGGTTGTCGCCGTGGGATTCATCATGGGTAAGTAGACAGTATACATATCGTCTCATTGGAAGTCTTCTGACTTCACTTTTCGGTGATGAAGTACTGTTTATGAAAGCATATTCGCTAAAGCGAACCACCATTCAACAACATGCAAAACAATCTGACGAAGAGATGACAGCAGCTGGTGATACGGGAGGATCAGGATCTGGGTCAGCAGCAGATGCGTCTGATGTAAAATCAGAGGGGCACGAACAGTCTCTGCAAGGGGTGTCTGGAGAGCAAGAGCATTCGTCCAACGATGTTATTGACGAGAAGGAACGCATCGATGAATCGGAGAAAGTATGACGACCAAAATGGAGAGAGACTGAGACAATACCTTAAAAATTATTAGGCTATTACACTGACAACGTTTTCGCGCTTGTATCAGTACACTTCAGCGGCAACTTCGGCCTGCTGAGGTCCCTTCCAACTTCGCGCTCGCAGTTTCAAATTGGTCGCCTCTATCACGTGTCCTGCTTTGTCATGTCCGGTCCGGTGTCCGGGATGATTGCCTTATTGTACAGTAGCGTTCGTGTGACGTTTACACTACGTACGTATGCTCCTTGTCCTGGACTGGCTGCTCTCAAAGTGAGAATTTTTAACACACCCGAGGGCTGCAAGATGATATGGAGGACACGCAAATTTTTCATCATTTGGCAAGACCTAGCCCGCCACGGAGATTCCTCAGTCCCAACTTACCTTCTTCCGGGACTGAGATTCCTGCCAAGGCGTGATTATTTATAAGTCTTGCTGACCACCGTGCACGAGAATGGGGAGACATATGCCAACTGTTCGCACTAGTGCAAACGTGGCTTCCTCGTCTCATCACAGTTGAATCACATATAAAGTGAGCATCTTGCCCTTTCTTCACGCCTATGCCCCACATGCAAAGATCCTGCCTTATCTGTTTGTGAGCCCTAGAAGGGTGTCCACATGGGTGTGGTCTGACACAGGTGGATTGAGGTCAACCTCCCCAACAATGGTGGGTGTTAGGTACGCCTGCCTGGAAGGTCCACTGTGAAAGTCATGCTCAATCACCGTCCGATCGCAAGCGAGCCGTCTACATCGTCTGCCAATGCTTGGTGTCGGCGGGAAAGAATGGGACGCGGCCTGGGACGATTCACCCTTATTTATGGTGGAATACGTTTCTTTGCGCTGGCTCCGACCGATGGGCGTTCTCGGAAACTGGACTACTGTTTTTGATTGCTGGACTCATGCTTGTAACCCTTGATCAGCTCGCGCGCCGCAAATCCCGAAGGCCGATTTTCCCGAACGGGCTCCGGATATTCTGACGGAAAAAAACTTCCGGCATGCTAGCCATCACTACCTGTAATGGAAGCGCAACGTATCCTTTTGGAGCGATGTGCACTACTCACCGAAGCTCGCAGCCATCCAATCAAAAGAAAACCGTTAAATATCATGCCACTGCTCGCTCGATCTGAGTCGCTACCTGTGGAGACCCCTAGATTTAACTTCCTCCTCCCCTTCTTGCTAGTCTACTCTCCTGATGTCGGTTTCCTCTCATCATATCAGCCCTATGGCCACGCAACCTTCCCAAGGCAGGAACCCGCTCTCACACCAAGAGAAACCAAAAGCTGGTGCCTCCTGGAAAGCAGCAGAGCGACATGTTCTTCCATATAATCGTCTCGGGATAGTCGTACCTGGTCTCATGGCTTGCATTTCTTTGACCGCTTTGGACCAGGTATCTATTCCTACTACGATTCCCTCTTCGCCGACGAATCAACACCCCAATAGACCATCGTCGCTATAGCATTGCCCACTATCGTCGAAGAACTCGGTGAGGGGAAAAATTACAGCTGGGTTGGCAGGTACATACTGTATTCCATTACCTTTCTGTCGTCAATTCCGATCCTCTCTTGTCAGCGCGTACCTTCTCGCCTCTTGCGCGATCTCGCCTTTATGCGGGAAGCTGTCTGACCTTATTGGGAGAAAGCCTGTTCTTTACTCTTCCATCTTTATATTCATAGTACGTTGCCTACAGCGATACTACTACTCCATACAGTATATGCTGACTCCAATAGTTGGGCTCTGCCCTCTGTGGGGCTGCAAAAAGCTTAACTTGGCTAGTCGTATGCCGCGCTGTACAGGCGTTGGTTCGGGCGGCATCATCCAGCTCGTTCTGATTACTATCTCGGACATTGTTTCTCTCGAGAGTATGTTTGATCCTCTCGCTCTCATTTATTGCGTCGATTACCCTGCTCACATGCCCAAAGTCGTGGCAAATATGCAGGATTCATCGGCACTACGTGGAGCATTTCAAGGTAAATGTTTCGCAATTCGGACCTTCTCCACGTTCCTAACACTTTTCCAACCTAAGCATTGTTGGGCCTCTCCTTGGGGGTGTTATCACTGATCATGTATCGTGGAGATGGTAAGAAGACACTTTTGCTCGTAGATGCTTTCATCCGAGACGTTCATCTCTGTTCATCCCTTCCAGGTGTTTCTGGATTAATTTGTACGTGTGGATTTTGCATTTCTTTCCCTTTCTTATTGATGTTGTAGACCCATCGGAGGATTTGCTGGCGTCATGCTATTCTTTTTCCTCAACCTCAATCCACATCAAAATATGACATTGCAGCAGCACTTGAGCCAATTCGATTTTCTTGGTCTCGGCTTGCTCATGTCTGGCGCCGTCTGTGTTCTTATTGGTTTGAACAGCGGTGAAACCAGTTGTATGTTCGGTTGATGTGACTCTGTCAACTAGCTGATTCACCCGAAAGGGTCATCGGCAGAAACCATCGCGCTCATCTGTGTCGGATGCACGCTATTGATCCTCGCCGCGATGAATGAGATTCTGACAACCCGGTCACCAATCCTTCCCCCTCGGCTGTTCAAAGTTAGTTTGCGCCGTATGACGTCAACTATCCGCTGATACTGCAGCAGACACGAACTACGGGAATCATTTTGATATCATGCTTTCTCCACGCTGTCACATACTATTCTGGTAAGCTCCATCTTCGCCTCCACGAATTCCTTTTGCGATGCAACTATATTATCAGGTGCCTATTATCTTCCTCTTTATTTCCAAGTCTTGGGATCGTCTGCAACCGGCGCTGCTATTCGGTGAGCTTCGGGAGAGCTCTGACTGTGTTTTCGCTGACACCTGTCTTGCTCTTCAGGATGATCCCGTTTTCTGTCGGTGCTGCTACAATATCTGCTGTCTCGAGTATGACTGTTACTCGCACGGGAGCGTATCGTGGGATAATTTGGGTCGCGTGGGCAATCATGACTCTCGGATGGGGTTTAATGATCACTCTAGATGATCATTCCAACACGTAAGGGAGTTCATTTCTGTTACTGAACCAACTGACCTTCTCTGGAAAAGGGCGGAGAAGGTGCTTTATCCTTTCATTACTGCCGCCGGCATCGGTTGTTTGTTCCAGGTATGGCGATGACCTGTCGCGTTCGAAGTCGCTCATTTCATTGCAGCCACCACTCACCGCACTGCAAGCCGCCATGCCTCTGAAGGACATGGCCACGTCCACGGGAGCTTATGGCTTCCTTAGGTATGCTGACATTGTGCGCGTCGTTGCATCGTCGCCGAGATTGCAATTTAGGACTATGGGTGGCACTGTTGCGCTCTCCATTGGACAGGCGATCTATTCAAGCATTCTCAAGAGGAAGATCAATAGAATGCCTAACCTAAGCGGGTTCAACACCTCGCCCGCGGCACTCTCCGAAAGTGTCCGGACGCTCCAACATCTGCCGGTGAATATCCTTGACGATTATTGAGTTCACATTTCATTGGACTGAGTGCGGCGTTGTTTAGCAACCCGAGAAAGGGCAGATTATTCACGCTTATGCGCAGTCGATTAGCGCGATATGGGTTTTCAATGCACCCGTTGTCGGCGTCGGTTTCGTCATGGGTGAGTAACCCAAAATTCATTATATCTAATTAGGTCTTCTGAGATCCGATCATATCTGTAAAGTACTGTTCATCAAAGCTTATTCTCTGCAGCGGACCACCATTCAGCAAGGTGACACGCATTCAGACTACCCGACGACGAGATGGCGGCAGCCAGTGGCACAGGAGGAATAGGGTTGGGGTCAGGAGAAGATGTAAAATCAGAGAGGCACGAACATCGCTGCAAGGCGAGCCTGGAGAACAAGAGCATACAGCAAATGGTGTTAGTGACGAGAAGAAACGCACAGATGAGTCGGCGAAAGTATGAGTAGGGAGAGACTGAGGCAATACCTAGGAAGTATCAGACTACTATGCTCGTGCTATTTTTCTGCTCGTATCAGCACACATCATATACATCACCAGCAGCTTCGGTGATGCGGTGGTCACCAACTCCTCACGACTTCCGCGCTAAGCCGTTCTTTATCACGTGATGTGTTTAGTCATGTTCAGACCAGTTCGCGCGTTTCGGCGAGCCCGGGCCGGTGAAGCATGTTTTCTCTACGCTTGTTTTTGGTCCTGGACGGCAGCTCCCAAACTGAGAATTGTTGGAACACCCAAGGGCAGATAGTGCATGAGTATGGAGGATACCGCCGATTTTTCCTAAATGTAAAGTTGTTCAAGTCGCCACAGACATCCTTCAGTCACAGTCTACCCTTCCCCCCCTTACATTCCCTATGTTCACATTAGTGAAACTGCTGATCAATAACTGAGATGCTACCAGAACGCCGTTTCTAGCATAACTCCGCGAAGTGGTCGTTTCTAAGTCTTGTTGCATAACAGTTCTCTCTGAGCTCACCATATGCGCTGAGATGGCCTCGTCTCATCGTATACAACTATACTCAAGTGAGCCTCTTTCCCTTACTCCCCCGCTTCAGATCCAAAGATCCCACCTTATCTGTGACCCTGGAAGGATGTCTACATGGGCGTGGCCTCATGCTTTTTTGGGATACCCCAGCTAGGCCTTGGCTTTCGCGATGGGCCGCTGGGCTGCGGCCTACCTCTCCGAGAGCGGTGGGCACATCGCGGTAAAATCCGCCGGGAAGGCCCATCGTGAGCATTGTGCTTCACTCGCCATCTTATCGCGACCAAGCCATTCATCTGCTTTTGCTCGTGTAGGCGATAGGGTGCGACGGACAACTGTGCCCAGAAACTCAACTACTTTTTTTGATTGCTGGACTTGACCACTCGGCTAACTAAGACCTTGCGCTTCGAATTCCGAGGGCCATTTTGCGGCTCTGTCTACTTCTTTTTGGAATGAACTCGGTATTGTGGGTATCGCTACACGTAAAATGCTCACCAAAGATTGCAGCTACGAATCAAGACAAAAGCGTTAAAATATCATGTCACCGCACGCCCAGTCTGAGTGTACCCTACATTCAATTAGCTTTTCCCCCTTCACGCGGGTCTGCTATCCTTATGTCGGTTTCCTCTCAACATATCGGCCCTGCGGCCACGCAACCTTCCCAAGACAGAAACCTGCTATCGCCTCAAGAGAAACCAAAAGCTGGTGACTCCTGGAGAGCGACAGAACAGCATGTTCTCCCGTATAATCGTCTTGGGATAGTCCTTCCTGGTCTCATGGCTTGCACTTTTTTGGTTGCTTTGGACCAGGTATCTATTCCTGTCATGATTTCCTCGTTCCCAACAAAACACTCCCGTAGACCATTGTCGCCGTAGCATTGCCCACTATCGTCGCAGAACTTGGCGAGGGCAAAAATTACAGTTGGGTTGGCAGGTATATATGGCATTCCCTTTCTGTCACCGATTCTGACCCGCTCTCCACTATATCAGCGCATACTTTCTTGCCGGTTGCGCATTCTCGCCTTTGCACGGGAAGCTATCCGACCTTATTGGGAGAAAGCCTGTTCTTTACTCTTCCATTTTTATATTCTTAGTAAGTTGCCTGCAGCGTCGTATCTAGCCTCTTTAGCTAACACCACTAGTTGGGTTCTGCCCTCTGCGGTGCTGCAAAAAGCTTGACTTGGCTAATCATATGCCGTGCTGTACAAGGCGTCGGTGGGGGCGGCATAATACAACTCGTTCAGATTACTATATCAGACATTGTTTCACTCCGAGAGTACGTCTGATCCTCTCACTCTTATTTATTTCCCTGCTCACGTCCCCAAAGTCGTGGCAAATATATGAGCTTGATCAGCATCACGTATGCTACTGCAGGGTAGATGTCCTGCAATTCGGATATTTCCCACGTCCCTAACACTTTTCTATCCTAAGCGTGGTTGGACCTCCCGTCGTCGGTCTAATCACTGACCGTGTGTCGTGGCGATGGTAAGAAGGCACTTGTGCCCGTATATGCTTTCACGTGAGACGTTCACATATGTTAACCTCACCTAGGTGTTTCTGGCTCAATTTGTGCGTGTGATTTCTTTATTGTGTTCACTCTATTTCCTATCGATGTTCTAGACCCACTGGAGGCATCACTGTAGCCATGTTATTCTTTTTCCTCAACCTCAATCCACATCAAGGATTGTCACTCTGGCAACACTTAGTCCAATTCGACTTTCTAGGCTTGGCATTCCTCATCTCTGGCGCCGTTTGTGTACTTATTGGTTTGAACAACGGTGAAACCACCTGTGCGTTCGGTTCTTGCAACTCCATCCATCAGCTGATTCGTCTCAAAGGGTCATCCGCCGAAACGATTGCTCTCCTCTGTGTTGGATGTACGCTATTGATCCTTGCCGCAGTGAATGAGATTTCCACTACGCAGTCACCAATCATCCCCCCTCGGTTGTTTAAAGTTAGTTTGTGCCGTTTGACGTCGACGATTCGCTGATTCCACAGCAGACAAGGACTACGACAATTATTTTGATTACAAGCTTTCTCCATTCTGCCACAGGGAATGCTGGTAATTCCCATTTAAACTTTCCCGAGTTCATTTATGATAGTCTCATTCTTCCAGGTTCTTACTATCTTCCACTCTATTACCAAGTCCTGGGATCGTCTGCCGTTGGTGCTGGTATTAGGTGAGGTCCGGAGGAGGTCTGATTGTGTTTGCTTTCACCTAACACTACCTCCAAGGATGATCCCGTTTTCCTTTGGCAGTTCTATAATGTCGGTCGCCGCCGGTATCACTGTTTCTCGTACGGGAGCATATCGTGGCATAATTTGGGCCGCTTGGGCAATTATGATTCTTGGGTGGGGCTTGATGACCAACCTAGATGATCATTCCAACACGTAAGAAGATTCTTTCCTCCAACCTAACCGACTGATTTTCTCTGGCAAAGGACGTCGCAGGTGCTTTATCCCTTGATAGCTGGCGCAAGCACCGGCTTTCTGTACCAGGTATGGCGACAACCTTGCACGTCCATGGTCGCTGATTTGCTTCCAGCCGCCACTTATCGCCCTGCAAGCTGCCATGCCCCTGAAGGACATGGCCACGACTACAGGAGCATATGGCTTCCTGGGGTACGTCAACTTTGTGCGCACCATTGCACCGTCGCCGAGTCTTTGGTTTAGGGCAATGGGTGGCACTATTGGAATCTCCATCGGCCAGGCGATCTATACAAGCATTCTCAAAAGGAAGATCAATAGAATTCCTGAGCTAAGCGGGATTGATACATCGCCCTCGGCGCTCTCCGAGCGTGTTACGACGCTCCATCATCTATCGGTGAATACCTTCGACGACCGTTAATTCATGTTTCACGGACTAAGGACTGCATTGTTGTAGCAACCTGAGAGAGGGCTGATTATTCATGCTTATGCACGGTCGATTAGCGCGATATGGGTTATCAATACCCTTGTTGCCGGTGTGGGGTTTATCTTGGGTGAGTAACCAGAATGCATGATGTCTAATTAGGTCTCTTGACATTCGATTACTGTGGTCAAGTACTGTTCATGAAGGCATATTCTCTCAAACGGACTATCATTCGAGGTGGCGCACGTGTAAAACCAGACGAAGAGATGGTAGCTGACGACATCACGACAAAGTCGGTTGAGGCAGATGAAACAGATGAGAAGCCAGAGGTGCTCGACCAATCATTAGAAGGGGGCGGGGCAGGAGAGAAAGAGCATATGGCCGTCGACACTATTGGATTTGGATCGAATCTAGTGACGAAATAAAGCGCACCGATTGATCGGAAGATTTGGAACGGGCGCGGGGGGGGGGGGGGGAGACTTGAGAGAATGCAAGTTTAGGCAGAGATTGAGGTGACTTGGACTTCTACAATAGTGCTATTGGCGCGCTTGTATCGGCATGCTGTGAGCAGCAGCTTCGGCATTGGCAGTGAGTCGAGGCCCACTCACAGTACTCACGCTTCACGACCACGTTGCATTTGGGCTTGAAAAGCTGCCAATGGTTTGGCTCGAAGCGTTTCTTTATACACGTTCTTTTGAATTCATATAGGCTTTTCTCCGGATGGACCATGGGCCTCCTTGGAAGCAACAACCCCAGCCCGTCTTGGCGACACGTCGTCAAGGCGGTGATCCTGAGTCCGGTGACTCCGGTCACGCCGTGGTTCATTTTGTAGTAGGCGTTTCAGTTATGTCGGGCGCGTCTCTCCCCCGGTTTGACCAGAATTCACAACTCGAATATACAGAAACCTCTAGTGGGGGCGAGTGCGACTGGCTGACATTCAGCTCAACGAGGCTGTACCCAAATTCTTTTATTGTTCCCATGGCCCACCTCAGGAAATCATCATTTCTTGAACTTTCACTCGCGTCTTATACTCAAATTCGCATTGGCATAGATTCTCCTCGGATACAAGAAGCGTGGTTTCGGTGCACACTTGTGACTTGTCATGGTGAGCCTTTGCGTCCTTCCATAAGATTTGTCAATAATTAATTGGAGAGCACTCGCTCAACTAGTAACTGCAGTGATTTCGGTGGTAAAACAGAGGCGGGCGAAACCCCTGCTCAGGCGGCCGCTCGAGGACTGAAGGTTTGTCCTGTCGGTAGTTTGTGTCTACCTTATCAGCCATCTCATCGCACTATTTCTCACCAAGGAGGAATGCAGCATCGAGGCTTCATTGGAATTGGAACACTGCGGGAAGTTACTTTTTGTCACCGAGGGAGGCATTTCAGATCGAAATCTATCGTAGACACCTACTGTGGAACTTTGATCGAGTTTGTTCCTTTTACTTGTCGCCCCACCTATCTGATACTCAGGCTTGTTCAGGACAGAGGATATACGATCTCAGTGGTTCTCTGCTACTAGCAAAGAAACCGAGACTACATTGACGTCAAACGAAACACACACTCCCATGCCGTACGATTCCATGTGTCCTGACGATGTCCATTGGATGCCTCTCCTTCTTTCCAAACGCCCTTTTGTTGGCCGCGCTGACTTTGATGCTGACAGCTCTTCCGAATACAAGTTACGTCGATGGTGTTTTAGCATTCCTTCAACGGTCTCGTAGTCTATGAACAAGAAAGGTACAATCAAAATTCTGGCGAAGACATTTGACAACCAGTTCTCGTGATACTCTAGTATTTTGCAAACGCGCCTTCAAGTAAGGTTAGAGCGGCCAGGGCCGAGCCCCATGAGGTTTGGAAACCGTATCCACCATGACTGACAGTGCGACTTAGTAAATGTTTCCGCCTCTGAGAGAAATCATACCCATAGTTATGAATTATTGGCACTGTATGACCCTCGGTGCGGCCAGGGTCGGTGACCCACTCGGTATGGAGACGCATCCCACCTTTTCTTGCAGGACGAAGGCCGCAGCCTTCTTCGATGATCAATGGCTTCAGGTCTTCGACGGTCGGCTCCCGTTTATTGCGGACCGAGGAAGGTGCGAGTTCCGGAAAAAGTGCAAGGCCACGTTCGAGGATGTCAATGGTTGTTTCTGGGCGGGCTTTCGGAAACCTGCATTTTACCATTAGCGAGACCCCCGCCAGGCGCCTTTTGGACATACCAATCATCTGCCACCCTTGTTCCACCGACGATGACCTGCGTCGGAAGCATATATTACTGTGATCCGAACTGGATATTGCAGTAAATGACCCACCGTGCCATCTCGTCTGGGGATGATATAGGTTTTTGCACCCGATTCCACTACCAAGGATCGTCCCCCTTCTATCCACGGGGCTCGCAGCAATACCGTCTGCCCACGAACCGGATACACGTCCTTATCTTCCACACCTCCAAGCGTACGCGCCCCGAGTCCCACGCAGATGATCATGGCATCGACTGGTCGTGCCTTGAATTCGCCTCCTGCAAACGCCTCCACGCCACCTTCCAAGACTTGTACGATATGTTGAACGGAAGCGCGTACAATGCGACCACCGAGTCCCAAAAACCGTGCAAGGAGATAAGGGAGATACGCTGGCGTATTGATGTTGAGCGCAGAAAAAGATACGGCAGAAACAGCCTCCGGTACACATGCAAATGCGGATGCATCCAAACGCTGAAACTAAATCTAGATGAGCAAACTCTTCTGTTCGATAATCGAATAGAGCCTGCGTACATCGGGGTAGAAAGAATGCAGATCAGGATTTTCATCCTTTACTGCGTTATATTCAGTTTGGGGCGCGCGTAGGAAGCAACCTTCTGCCTCGCCGCCTGGGGCAGACATTTCCCACATGATGTCAAACGTTTCCCTTTCAAGTTCTAAGATTGGTAGGTCTCTCCTTCTGAACAGCGACTTAACGTAGAGGAGGACTAACTTTTCTGTCTCAGATCGGCGGTTGGAGCAGATACATGATGCGCTCCCTGCGGCGTTCAAGTTGCCATCAACAACATCATGCTGTTGTGATATGGGTAACCTACCGCCCAATGGCTTGTGTATTTGATGGACTTTGAGTCCGTTGGAAACGCTTCAGCGAGAATCGTTACAGAATAAGGCCCCCTTTCCTGAATCTTGATCGCTGTGCTTAGACCGATAACACCTGTGGGAGCCTGAGTGAACGTGTCCAAAAGCGTTTTATAAACGCCTTCAATTGGCCCCAACATACCAGCACCAATCACGACGACATTCTTGCGGTTAATCTCTGACTTGTTCGCCATTAAAATTGAAGTATGAGTGCTGGTGACTTACTTGGGGGATGATGCATGGTGCTCAGAGGCCGTGGGCCTTATATAGATCTCATATCTCATAAACTAGGACTCTCAAGCGATGGCGCCGGGCCTGGGTTCACTATCCATGTTACCGATACGACCCCGAGGACCCGGACACAGCCCACCATCACCTCAGTATATGTATTGGGGTGGTATGACGTGTCAGATATGTCAGTGTCCTTTGTCATGGGTTGGGCTGTGTGTAGAAAACTTTGTGGTAATTCCGTGGACTTGGAATATCGGAACATCAGAATTGTGAATGAAACGCTACTTAGTACTAGGCGACCTTTGGACGCACTTAGCAAGTTCACACCGTTCAAGAGGAGAGGTCCAGTCTCTGTTGTACTTTACAATATCTCACTACATAACGGCACAGCATGATCCTTCTGGCATTTATCCGAGTCCTTACTGTACTTGTTCTGATTGCACCAGGTACATTAATGAATCGATGATCGACGAGATGAAAACGATGTGTTCGAGCGCTCCGAGTCACTGGCAGTGAGCGCGTGAGCGCTCGAACATCCCATTTGCAGTTGGACAGGGATGACATCGGAAAGCCATTTACACGCAATACAGTTGAAGCACATTCGGGGCAGAGTTACGGTATGTGAGTCTCAGTCCGACCAGGGTCATGCTTCACAGATGGACATACGATCGAATTTCTTAGCCGTAAACATCATGATAACAGTAATATAAACGCGTACTAGGCTACACTGGCACTCAGCATATGCTCGATCAGGCGACGAAGAGCAGGCTGTCTGTCTTTCACCTTCCTCCCGGTCCACCTCCTAGCCAACTTACTCCCTCGGTCGCGATGCGGGTGAATTACCTCAAAGAACTCCTTCGCCTCAACAAAGCAATTCCAAGAGGTACTCATTTGTGTCTCTTCCCGGAAACGCAGTAAGAAAACGTCCCCGACTCCCCGTCGCCGCTACGACGAGATCGAGTGTCTCTATAATTGCTCTTGGGAAGGCTGTACTCAAAGCTATGGTACCCTTAATCATCTCAATGCACACATAGCTACGCGGAGACATGGGCATAAGAGAACTCCTGTTGGTGAGATCCAGAGTCGGATCTTTGTTTCCTATCAAACTTAGACGTCTAACTTAGGGGTCGCCGACCAGAATTTAAGGAACTAAGAAAACAATGGTGCGAGGCCAAAAAGGACCAGAGCGTTTGGTACCTAAACCAGCCTAGCTAGTGCCAGTAGAAGCTGGACCTGCGCTGAGTGCCAGTTGGAGGCCTGTGCTTAACTTTGTTTGTTAGTATCGTACATACTATATGAGCTACGGTAAACTATCAACGCTTTGCACGCATGTTCCTTGAATACATATGGGTTTCGCTCCATATCGACCATGGGCCTCCTCAGCAACAACAACCCCGAGCCGCGACCTTGGCTTGCCTGGTCGCCAGAACGGACCTGGCAGACTGGCAGTTGGTAATTTGGTCACGAACAATTTCCTTTTTTGTCAACTTGACGTACTCTAACTATCAACGTATCAACGTACTGTATCAACCAGTGAACATGAACAGTCCTTTTTGGTCGAGCCGTGGCACACTCCGAGTCGGCGGCGAGTCAAAAGCGTTGTTGAACCTTCCTTTTTGGGAGATTACAGTAAACTTGCGAAACGTACTTCAACTCTTGGTGGCCGAGGCCTTCGCAAAACTCAAAAGCATATCGCGCCGGACTCGTCCTTCAGGGATACGATCCGCAGTTTGGTCACTCTGTGCTATTTTCAACATGTTCCAGGCGTCGCCACTCCAGTTCAGTCTAAGATCAGCTCAGTGAAAAGGGAATACGCGGATTCTCCAAGTCGCCAGCGATAGGGCTGCTCCAAAATGTCTCTTCTTCTTATTTCTGGGTTCACTGGAACCACAAGGAAATGTCTACACCTGGGAAGCTCTAGATTAACGCAGTCTTAACGCTTGCCGAAGGACTGCCGAGGGTTGCAGCCACAAATTCAATACAGAATCGCTTGCAGAACCATTGAAAAATATTATCCCACGAATGCTCGTTCGTCTCAGTTCGGGCACTCCTTGCCGACTGTTGGGTGGTCCCCTAGTTAAACTCACCTTCCGCTGCACTGCTATGCTGATGTCGCTTTCCTCTCCACATGTCAACCCCACGGACACGCCGATTCCGCATGCGAGGAACTCGCCATCGCACCAGGAGAAACCAAAAGCTGGTGCCTCCTGGAAAGCACCAGAACAGCAGGTTCTCACGCAAAATCGTCTCTGGATAGTCTTTCCTGGTCTCATGGCTTGCGTTTTTTTGGCCGCTTTGGACCAGGTATTTATTCCTGTCATGATAATTTTCATTCCCGACTAATCAACTCCAATAGACCAGCGTTGCTAAAGCATTGGCCACTATCGTCGAAGAGCTTGGTGAGGGAAGACATTACAACTGGGTCGGCAGGTATTATGTCATTCACTTTTCGTCGTCAATTCCGAGCCCCCACCCACCCTTGTCAGTGCATACATGCTCGCCTCTGGCGCGTTCTCTCCGTTATACGGAAAGCTGTCTGACCTTATTGGAAGAAAACCTTTTCTCTACCCTCTTTATATTTTTAGTGAGTTTCCACTGCAGCAACACCTGAGACAATTCGATTTTCTCGGCCTGGCCTTGCTTATGTCTGGTATAGTCTGTGTCCTTATTGGTTTGGACAGCGGCAATGAAATCGGCTGTGCGTTCTGTTTGTGTGACTCTATCCACTAGCTGAGTGGGCTTGGAGGGTCATCGGCGGAAACGATCACGCTCCTCTGTGTTGGATGCACGCTATTAATCCTCGCCGCAATGAATGAGACGTTCACTACCCGTTCACCGATCATTCCACCTCGTTTGTTCAAAGTGAGTTCATAACCATTTTGGCAGAGTGCGACCATTCACTGATGCTGCATTAGACACGAACCACGCGAATCTTATTGATTACGTGCTTCCTCCATGCTGTCACAACCTTTGCCGGTATGCTTAATTTTAACCTTCCCGAATCCCATTTGTGATATTTTTATCCTGCCAGGTGCTTACTACCTTCCTCTTTATTACCAAGTCATTAGATTATCCGCAACCAGCGCTGGTATTAGGTGAGATTCTTGGGCCATTGTTAGTGCGTTCGCTGCCCACTAACACGCTCATCAGGATGATTCCTTTCTCCCTCGGCACTGCTGAAACGGCTACCATCTCAGGTTTTGCCCTTACACGCTTGGGAGCCTATCGCGGCATGATTTGGGCCCCATGGGCAACCATGATTATCGGCTGGGGCTTAATGAGCACCCTGAGCGACCACTCCAACACGTAAGGAGATGCTTATCTGCTACCTACTCGGCTAAACTCCCGGACCAGGGCGGAGAAGGCGCTTTATCCCTTGATTGTATCCACCGGCGTTGGCTGTCTGTTCCCGGTATGGCAACGACCTTGCACGTTCAACGCCGCTCATTTGCTTCCAGATACCACTCATCGCCCTGCAATCCGCCATGCCCCTAAAGGACATGGCCACGTCCACGGGAGCATATGGCTTCCTCAGGTATGCTGACATTGTGCGAGTCGTTGCACTCGTCGCCGAGGCTGTATTTTAGGACGATGGGTGGCACTGTTGGTATCTCCATTGGACAGGCGATCTACACCACCGTTCTCAAGAGGAAGATCAATAGAATTCCTGACCTGAGCGGGATCAACACCTCGCCCGCGGCACTGCCTAGAATATCCGGACGCTTCACCGCCTGCCAGTAAGTAACCTTGACGATTACTGATCCACATTTTTTGGACCACGCTGTCGCAGCAACCCGAGTGAGGGCAGATTATCCACGCCTACGCGCAGTCGATTAGCGCGATATGGGTTTTCAATATTCCTGTTGTCGCCGTGGGATTCATCATGGGTGAGTACTACTGAAGCCGGCATGCATTGCGACTAGCCAGAAGTCTTCAGACATCCGATCACGGTGACATAGTACTGTTCATCAAGGCATATTCGCTAAAGCGGACCGCCATTTAAAGGCGGCGCCGATGCGAAGCTAGACGAAGAGACGGCAACCGGCGACGCCATTGCATCGGTAGTCGCAGATGCAACAAATGAAAAATCAGAGAGGCTGCAAGGGAGGACTGGAGAGCAAGAGCATACGGCTATCGACGTTATCTAATTGAAGATACTGAGACGCCCAGATGAATTGGAGAATGACAGGAGGGAGCGACTCGAGACTCGGACGAAGAAGAATGCTTGGCACACAAGCCAGCTTAGCCAGTGCCAGTGGACATTGGGCCGGCGCTGAGCGCCCAGTGGGAGGTCTGTGTTTCACTTCGTTTGCTCTACTCCAGTGGTTTCAGCTCGAATCGCTTCTCTCTTAACTTACTCTATGACGCACGTTCCTTGAGTGCATACGGGCTCTCCTTCAGAAGGGCCACGGACCTCCTCGGCGGCAACAAATGGCCCGCCTTGGCGTATCATCAACGTCGCTGGCCGGCAACATCGATTGGAGGTTTTTCCGACCTCTGCGGGCTCGGTCAGAACAGTCCTAGCCGTAAGAACGATTTCCTTTTTTGTCGGCGGCTCTGGTCCGGGCCGGTCCCGTGGCACCGCAAGAACCCAATCAGCTACTGCATCAACCTGTAGGCTCGAGCTGGTTGGCGAAACCGTTTTTGGGACCATTAGGCCCGCGAAACGGGAAGAACAGTAACTTGGGTTGTCTCCGTGAACTCAAAGCTCTAACTCGCATGGATATTCCTATGTACTATTTTCAGCATGTTGCAGGTATCGCCACTCTCACGTTCCAATCTGCTCAGAAAAAGGCAGAAAAGTGTGTTTTCGTGTTTCTCCGTTGTATTGATAAGGTTCCTCCAGAATTACTCCCTCTTTTTTTTCCAGCGGTGCTACGACGCCGCCGCGGCGCATCGTGTGCCAAGCATGCTTTATCGTAACGTTTGCTGATGGTCGCAACCATACAAACCCGTACTGATCGAAAAAAAAAAATACAAACCCGTACCATTAAATACACTATCTTGCGAATGCTCAGTCTTTCTGGCTCTTCTCGCTGACTTTCAGTGTTTGGATCCCCCCCAGCCTCGTTGAACTCACTTTCCGCCAGTCTGCTGAATTGATTGATGTCGGTTTCCTCTCAACGCATCAGCCCCACAGCCACACAACCTCCCCATGCCAGGAACTTGCCATCTCACCAAGATACACCAAAAGCTGGTGCCTCCTGGAATGCGTCAGAACAGCAAGTCCTTCCGTATAATCGTCTCTGGATAGTCTTACCCGGTCTCATGGCCTGCGTTACTTTGGCCTCTGCGGACCAGGTATTTATTCCTGTCATGATCTCCTCATTCCCGACGAATCAACTCCGATAGACCATTGTCGCTACAGCATTGCCCACTATCGTCGAAGATCTTGGTGAGGGAAAAAATTACAGCTGGGTTGGCAGGTATATATGTCGTCCACTTTCTGTCGCCGATTCCGACACTCCGCCCTTGCCAGCGCATACATGCTCACCTCTAGCGCGTTCTCTCCGTTATACGGAAAGCTGTCTGACCTTATTGGGAGAAAACCTGTTTTTTTCTCTTCCCTCTTCTTATTTTTAGTAAGTTGCTACCATACAGTTTCTTCTATCCTTCCGCTAATACCTTCGATAGTTGGGATCTGCTCTCTGTGGTGCTGCACCAAACTTGACCTGGCTGATCATATACCGCGCTGTACAAGGCATCGGTGCAGGTGGCATGAACCAGCTCGTTCAAATCACTATCTCCGACATCGTTTCTCTGCAAGAGTAGGTGATCCTCTCGCTCTTATGTATTGATATTCTCACTTCCGAAAAGTCGTGGCAAATATTTCGGCTTGCTTAGCGTGGTGTGGTGTTTTTCAAGGCAGGTGATTCGCAAACCGGGTCTCCTCATGGTTTCTGACACTTTCTTTCCCGTCCTAAGCTTGGTTGGGCCTCTCGTTGGGGGTGTTCTCTCTGACCAAGCGTCATGGAGATGGTAAGAAGACATTTGTATCTTCGGGTACCTGAGACGTATTCATCTCTCTCAGGTGTTTTTGGATTAATCTGTGCGCGTGAATAGTCTTCTGTCTTTAACGTTTTCCCCATCGATGTCTCAGACCCACCGGAGGATTCGCTGGCATCATACTTTTCTGTTTCCTCAACCTTAATCCACATAAAGGCATGTCCCTGCAACAACACTTGAGCCAATTCGACTTTCCCGGCCTGGCCTTGCTTATGTCTGGTATTGTCTGTGTCCTCATTGGTTTGGACAGCGGCAATGAAATCGGCTGTGCGTTCTGTTTGTGTGACTCTATCCACTAGCTGAGTGGGCTTGAAGGGTCATCGGCGGAAACGATCGCGCTCCTCAGTGTTGGATGCACGTTATTCATCCTCGCCGCGATGAATGAGATTTTCACTACCCGGTCACCCATCATTCCCCCTCGTTTATTTAAAGTGAGTTTGTACCATTTTGGCAGAGTGCAACCATTATGCTGAGGCTGTATCAGACACGAACCACGGGAATCCTATTGATTACGTGCTTTCTCCATGCTGTCACAGCCTTTGCCGGTATGCTTATTTTAAATCTTCCCGAATCCCATTTGTGACATTCTTATCCTGCCAGGTGCTTACTACCTTCCTCTTTATTACCAAGTCCTTGGATTGTCCGCAACCGGTGCTGGCCTTAGGTGAGATCCGGGGAGAGATCTGACTTTGTGTTCCCTGCTACTGACACGCTCCTCAGGCTGACCTCGTTTTCCCTCGGCACTGCTGCAATGGCCACTATCTCTGGTTTTGCCATTACTCGCTTGGGAGCCTATCGCGGCATAATTTGGGCTTCTTGGGCGGTTATGATTCTCGGGTGGGGCTTAATGAGCACCCTGAGCGACCATTCCAACACGTAAGGAGATGCTTATCTGCTACCTACTGGGCTAATCTGCCAGAGAAGGGCGGAGAAGGCGCTTTATCCCTTGATCGTAGCCACCGGCGTTGGCTGTCTGTTCCCGGTATTGCAACGACCTTGCACGTTCAACGCCGCTCATTTTCTTCCAGACACCAATCGTCGCCCTGCAAGCCGCCATGCCCCTGAAGGACATGGCCACGTCCACAGGAGCATATGGCTTCCTGAGGTACGTCAACTTTGTGCGCACCATTGCATCGTCGCCGAGACTTTGGTTTAGGACAATGGGTGGCACTGTCGGTATCTCCATTGGACAGGCGATCTGCACCAGCGTTCTCAAAAGGAAGATCAATAGAATTCCCGGCCTAAGCGGGATCGACACCTCGCCCGCGGCACTCGCCCAGGGCGTCCGGACGCTTCAACGTCTGCCGGTAAGTAACTTTGATGATTACTGTTTCATGTTTTTTTTGGACCAAGCTGTTGCAGCAACCCGAGAGAGGGCAGATTATTCACGCCTTCGCGCAGTCGATTAGCGCGATATGGGTTTTCAATATTCCTGTTGCCGGCGTGGGATTCATCATGGGTAAGTGCCATCTGGAATACATTGTCTCTAATTTGAAGTCTTTCTGACATCCAAATCACGATGACGAAGTACTGTTTATCAAGGCATATTCGCTAAAGCGGACCACCATTCAAAGCGTCGCCAATGCGAAGCCAGACGAAGATATGACAGGATCGGTGGCGGTAGATGCAAGCCCTGCAGCGGTTGAAAAATCAGAGGGGCTGCAAGAAAGGACTGGAGAGAAAGAGCACGCGGCCATTGAAGTTATTGAATTGAAGATAGTGAGACACACGAATGGATTGGAGAAAGTATGATGACGGAAGAGGAGCGACTGCAACAAGCGAGAGATTAGATTACTACATCAGCGCTTCGGCATTGGCGGTGAGCCGAGGGGCCCACGCCTTTCTTGCGCATTATCGCGTCATGCTCTTAATATTAAGCACTAGTTCTGCGCCCGTTCTCACTGCAACTGAGGCTCGACTTCGACGATGACCGCAACTAACTTCACGAGTATCCCAACGCTCAACTACGACCTCCTCGCCACGCCAGACACCCGCCCCGCCTTCATCCAACAACTCCAGCACGCACTCATCAACGTCGGCTTCCTCTACCTCGAGCACCCACCAATACCCACCGCCCTCTTCGACGAAGTAGTCGCGTACCTGCCCCAGCTCTTCGCACTCCCACAAGAGCGCAAGGACGCGCTCCGCATGGCCAACTCACCACATTTCCTCGGCTACTCCCGCCTCGGCGTCGAGCGCACCAGAGGAACCGCAGACCAACGCGAGCAATTCGACTTTGCGACGCCGCTCGCCGAGGCTCGCTGGACCCCCGGCGCGCTGGAGTACTTGCGTCTCTGGGGCCCATCGCAGGTAAGTTACGCTGCGTTCACCCGTTTATCCGATCGGATGACCGTGGGTACTAGTGGCCGGAAGAGGAGGACTTGCGCGGGTTCAGGACCGCGTTCGAGCGGTACTTGGCGGCTGTCGAGAATCTGAGCTATGAGTTTGTGCGACTCGTGGCGGAGGCGCTCGGACTTGCGCCTGATGGCTCGCACGGTTTTATGAGGCGCCTGAGCGTATGCAGCATCGATCAAAGGTATGATACGCCACACGACGCTGCGGCTTGGCGGCAGGGTCACTCTCGCTTGCTCGCACCGTTTTCCCAGGTCGTCAAGTACCCGACTCGAGATCAGGTCGCGTCTGAGCAGGGAGTAGGCCCGCACTTTGACGCTGGTTTCCTTACCTTTGTAAGCTTCTTTTCGTTTTCCCCATCTGCTCTGGCTTTGTCTGTCGTCGAACAACACACGGATTGTTGGGCCACACGCAATTTCATTTTAAGCTCAATTCGATAAATCAACAAATTTGACTCTTTGTACTTGTATATTTAGCTGCTACAGGCGACGGATCATCCCGGTCTGCAGGTCCAAAATTTGGCCGGGGAATGGATCGACGTGCCGCCACGTCCACACACATTCATCATTAATATCGGCAAAGGTCCGTCCTTCCGATGCGTGTGGTGTGGGCGCGTGTGTATACACCTGAGCTAACCGGACGTTGGCCCGCGTGGCGCAACGCAGGCCTCGAGTCGGTAACGCAAGGCCTCACACGGGCGACCTCGCACCGTGTACTAGCCCCACCTGCAGGCACGTCGCCGCGGTATTCGATTCCGTTCTTCCAAAATATCGCTCAGCACGTACGGCTGACCGAGAACGTGTTGGAATGTGCGTCTCGTCTCGAGATGACAGCTGCGGCGCCTTTCTCATTCATCTCGCAGTCCCCCCCGAGGTGCTTGGGCTCAAGGGGCAGCGCGGCGAGCTCGGCCAGACGGATTGTGAGTTCATCCTCTTGTAGTCACCGATCCAGCTGAACGCACGGCCCGCAGCGGTAAACTTTAGTGAATACGATAGTCTGCCGTGTGGGCAGGTCTCCCTCATCAACCGGGTCAAGTACGCACCGATCGATCCGAGCATTAGAGGTGGCAGGCTGACGAGAAGCTTCTCAGGAGCCACCCAGATGTAGCCGAGAAGCACTATCCCGATTTGTTCAAGCAATTCTTCCCCTATGGCATGCCAACACATGGCTCAGCTTATTGAGAACTCTTCGCGAAGTTACGAAGAGCGTGAAAGACCCATTTGGCGTGGAAGTTGTCGCTCGTATCGGCGTTGTATGTGTGTGAGTGTTGGAATCGGAAATAGCTTATCTCTATGTAAAAAAACTGAGGTGCTGATGCGTCGCGGCATGAGTATATCGAGGTAAAAACGCAAGCCGAGAGAACTGAGGTCGGAAATTAACGCGTACCATACCTATTGGGCCTTATCTCGGGGCGCGTGCATAAACGCGCATCGCCTCGGATTAAGCTTGCGGACGTGCGGGCCCGACAGTCGAGCGCCTAATGCGTGCCGAGCTCCAGATCGTCTCATTCTGTCGAACGCTCCAGAATCTTCTAGATTCGCTAATGCCGAAAGTGCCTCACGTACCGATTCCGAGTCCTTGACCTTGGGTCGCAGGAAACGAACAGCTGGCCCCCGAGGGGAATTCTGTAAATGCTTTGCGCACATTTCAGGGGGGCTTCACGTGCCGAGGAACCGAGAGCAAGGGGTCGAACTATGAGCTCTGTGGTGCCTGACATAACCAACTTTGCGCAATGACAGTCAAATGGCGAAAGGTTACAGCACAAGAAGTTCGCATCGCGCCACTCATTTGTGGTTGAGCGCCTCAGAGAGTCCCAGTCGCAGTGGCCCCGGCCATCACCGCCCCGCATCATGAAGGGTCGAGACAAGCGCTGGAGTGTGAGCCAGGCATGAGCCCCGGGCCAAAGATTTCGAGGGCGGGAAAAGAGGACCGAGTGATAATTCGAGTTTTTGGTCGAGTTGATCGGAATGCCGGAGTGTACGGGTGGGTGAAGTGTGTTGAGTTGACTGGAACTATCAAAAGACGTTGTGATCGAGGTGAAGAGACTCGGACTTGGCTTCTGGGAGGGGACCTTGCTTTGAGTGATGGCATACTCAGGGGGTCCGGTCTTATAGCACGTGCACCAGTGACCGCCTCAGCCTCAGCCGACCGGTTCTCACCCTCACCCTCTCCACACCACCGAACCACCACTGAGCCCTTTCCTCCAACAACAATGCCCGTCTCCCCCGCATCCCTTCCACCACAGCCAGACCTCCATTCTCAGCTTCAAATCAAGCTTTGCTCCTCATGTCGTTCTCCTCTAACCCAAGACCTCGACGCCTCATCCGCCCACTTTTTCACTGATTCGGACGTTAATGACCTTATGATGTGTTACCCCTGCAAGGAGCGCTATCTCCTACAGAGCTTACAGCAGCAGGCTCATGAACTCGCCGCTTATCGTGACGACCCTCATCGTTTACATCAGCACTCAGCGGTTCACGCTGCCATCCCACTCGCAGAAACTCCCCCAACCGTGCAATCACCACCACTTTGTCCGTCTTCTGACCGCCCATTGCCGTCTAAAGTCCAGCACGAAGCTCTCGTCCCGTCCGCCCCCGCCAAACGCGTCAAGCTAGCTCTTGTTGTTTCAGACGGACTACGCTCCGCCGTTTCATCTACTCCTTCTGTTCCGTCTTCGATACGATCCGATATCTCCCCATTGCAGCGGTCACCTGCTCCAGATCCATACATCGACATTACGCGTATCCGTATGCGTTCTCAGGGCCACCATTGCCTCTACGCTGGCGCAACATTCCAAGGCACTCAGAAGAGCGGCCGAAACAGCTACGACGTCACAGTGTCGATAGTGGTAGGTTGATCCGTCACAATTGTCCGTCGTGGGCTATTAGCTAATTGACACCACGCTTTCACCAGGACGTCGACTTTTCTTCTTCTTTCCTTTGCGGCTATCTCTGTATCCGGGGGCTCACCGATGATTGGCCGGAGCTCACGACCTATTTTGACGCTGAAATCATCGGCAGTCGGTATGGGTTCCGCACCCGAGGTTGGGGAGCAGACGAGGAGGGCGACATGGTACATTGGGCTCGCTTCCCTGCCTTTCGCCACGTCAAGAACAAGCTCAGGTCTCCACATCTAACAATGGACGGGTACCCGGGCGCTGTTTTCATGCGATGGAAGGAGCGGTTTCTAGTCCCCGACCATCGCGTACAGGATATTAATGGAGCGAGCTTCGCAGGCGAGTAATTTTATCATAACCTTATCCTGCGCTTACAGCCACCTTAACAGGCTTTTACTACGTTTGTGTCGATTTCAATTCTCACGCCCACGCCCAACCCCCAATAACGCCGACGACAACCCCTACGCGCCAACAGCCAGCTTCGTCAATCCCTAATCCGGACGACCGAGACGCGCAGCGCGCTTCGACGATGCCGAAACCTGAATCTCTGGCTGGCGCGAGAGGACACGAAGACAACGGGAGTTGGCACCGCCCTTCACCTACCGGAACACGGTCGGGGCCGGGGGTGGCTACTATGAGTGGGTTTTACTTCCACCAAAACTCTGAGCCGTAAGTTCCGTTCCGACTAGTGTCGTGTGTGTATCAAGGTGTGATTGAACACTAACCTACTTTGACGTGGTTCATAGATACCAGCAGTTATCACTCCAACACGTCCCGGAGACCGTGAGCTCTAGCTTTGAGCTCCGATGAGTTTTACGTTTTGGTCATCTCTTATTTTTCCAAAAGGGACGACCCCCTCCGAGAGTCATCCCGTGCGGCCCTGTTATCCCATTCCCTTGTCTGTACTCACCACCGCTCGTGTAGTTTTTTCTTTTTTGTAACATTCCGTATGATATCCCGTCAGCGTTTTCTGAAATTCAGTGTGACGGCTTTGTAAATGGACTTTTATTTTTGGCGCCGTATTGTACTGCCTCCGATTGACCGACGGGACGGGTGTGAAATAACCGGATTGAGCACTCTTTCATCTTTGGATGTCTCGTCGAGCAAAAACGCAGTCCGATGACACAGTCCGACCGGAAACGGAAGAAACGACATATGTGGTCATCATCGGTGCTGGGTGAGTGAGCCGATATCGAAGATTGGTAGTGGCGTCCTTACTCGCAACAAAAGACCCGCCGGGATCGCTGCCGCAATTGCCTTGAAGGAAGATCTCCACTTTGATGGATTTATAGTGTGTCACCAATGTTAACAGTTTTCAAAAATCCACGTCAACGAATGGTTCGTTTTTAGATATACGAAAAGTCGCCAGATGGCGTAGGCGGTGTGTGGAGGGTAAGCTTACTGCCTCGTTCGTCAAAGTCTCTTACGTTCTCCTTCCTCAAGGATAACACTTACCCCGTACGTTTCTCGTTGGTTACTACCGTGTGGTTGTTTGACCTTCGACGTCAGGGCTGCGGCTCGGACGTCCCCGGACACTGGTACTCCCTCTCGCGCGCGCTGAACCCACACTGGACGTCGTACTACCCCGCACAAGGCGAGCTACAGGCGTACTATTCTGCGCTATGGGCACGCGCAGGGCTACAAGCACACACGCGCTGCGGCACGGAAGTCGTACGCGCGACGTGGGACGCTACGGCGCGTACGTACGTCGTCGAGCTGGAAGACACGAAGTCGCGCACACGACGCACCGTCGTCGCGCGCGTCGTCATCAACGCCAGCGGGGGCTTCCAAGCGCCGCGCGTGCCGGAGGACCTCCTCGGCTCGTTCGAAGGCCCGTGCTGGCACTCCGCGCGGTGGAGGCATGACGTGCCGCTGGGCGGGAAGCGAGTCGGTGTCGTCGGGAACGGTTGTTCGGCGTACGTTTGGGGCTGTTATGGTTCGGTCCGCCATAAAACGCTAAAAACACATTGATGTTGATGATCGATCATCGTGTTCGTGTTCGTGCAGAGCGCAGTTCGTACCGCTGATCGCGAGGGATCCCTCGGTCGAGGTGATCAACTTCTGTCGGAGCCCGCAGTGGTACACGCCGAGAGTGAGTCCCCCCAAGTTTTTTCTGTTGTGGGTCCCCCCCGCATGCATCGCGCCGACTTCTTCTTGCTTTCCAGCTCCAGTTTGACTATCCCGGTTGGGCTAAATGGGTCTTCGCGCATGTTCCGTTCGCGATGTGGGTCTATCGCGCTTTTCTTATGGGCAGGGTACATCTTAATTTCTTATCGGCGTTATCTCCGCGGTCGCTTGTTGATGTCCACACCCGTTGTGATCTCATAGTCAGATCTGGGATACTTGCTCTTCCGGAATACCGAGTCGCGACTCCAGCGCGATGCCCGAAAGGTCAGTCCTTGTGACCGCGGGCCCTTTGAATCATCAGCAGGACGCATAACTTACTGTTTGAGAAGGGTCTGACGCAGTATATCAAGGGGACAGCGCCAGAGAAATACCACGCCAAGCTCATCCCTCAGTTCCGTACGGCAGTTTTCTCCGCGTCTTATTTTGTTTATTTTGACTGAAAAAACTACTGTATACATGCAGCACCGGGATGTAAGCGACTCATTGTGGACCCTGGGTATCTGGAGTGTTTGCATCGCCCAAACGTGACATTGACCTTTGATGCCATCGATCGCATCGTGCCGCAGGGCGTGCAGCTTAAGACCGGCGAAGTCGTCCCACTAGACGTGCTGATATTCGGGACAGGATTCGAACTAGCATGTCTCCTACCATTCGACGCGCACCTTCACTGACAGCTTTTCCCGACAGCTACCTCCACGTCTGGAAGTAATCGGTGTCGGAGGCCTCCGACTTGCAGACTATTGGAAATCAAAGGTGGCCCTGAGGCATACTACGGCCTTGCGGTACCAAACTTTCCCAACTACTTTATGTTTCTCGGTACGTTCAGAGTAGGCCTAGCAAAAAGAGTGTGCTGACTTGGGAGCTCAGGGCCCAACAGTGCTGGTGGACACGCATCCGTTATATTCATCGAAGAAGTACAGGCACGTGTCGAATAGTTTTCCCGAACAGTGAGCCGCGACCGCTGACATTCGTTCGTTACGGACCCGACCAGATCCAGCACACGATGCGGCTGATCAAGCCTATCCTTGCGGGGACGTGCGATCAGTCGCGGTGCGAGAGGAAGCGAGCGCAAAATACAATTCGTGGCTGCAGGCGCGACTTGCACGCTCAGTGTGGAATTTCTGCGATTCGTACTATCGTCGCTCAGGCGAGAACGGGAAGATCACTGTGACATTCCCGGGACCTGTGAGTCTATTCTGGTGGTTCGCGAGGAAGCCGCGGTGCTCGGACTACGAAGTTGTTGGTGGAGAGGAGCGGCGGCGGGTGGGGGGGTCATGACGTTGCTGGTTGTGGCCGTGGCTGTGGGGTGGGCCGCATTGCGTGGGAAATACATACCTAGTTTAGGGTAGTTCGGGGAAAGCCGAGTCGCAACGGGTGAATTGACGCTGCGGACGAAGTGGTCGGAACAAGAAGAGCTGCTTTGCGTGTTTCGCTGTCTATTATCGTCCAGGGCTGGGATAGCCATATTCCTTTTCCTTCCTCCCCCGCCCTCTTTCCCTTCCTCTCCTCCTCTCCCCACATCTATCCCTCAACATGTCCGCACACACTCACGGCAGCACCGCTTCAACACAGAACATCGTCGGTGTCCATTACCGTGTTGGCAAGAAAATCGGCGAAGGTTCCTTTGGTGTAATATTCGAGGGTCTGTCACCCATAATCCTAACCCCATAGCCCTGGCCTGACATCAACCATCCGTCGTAGGCGTAAACCTCCTCAACTCTCAGAGCGTGGCCATCAAATTTGTACGCGATCTATTTTCTCCGTGATCTTACATTCCCGTTTCACGTATCCCCCACACAGGAACCCAGAAAGGCCGAAGCCCCCCAACTTCGCGATGAGTGTCGGTCGTATCGTATACTAGCAGGATGTCGTACGTTCCGAACCCTAGAAGAAACTGCGCATTGATTGTTCTTACACAACCCCAGCCGGCATCCCGCAGATATACCATTTCGGACAGGAGGGGCTCCACAACATCCTCGTCATCGACCTTCTGGGACCGAGCCTTGAGGACCTCTTCGATATGTGTGGGCGCAAGTTCTCGATCAAGACGGTGTGCATGGCTGCGCGACAGATGGTGTGTTCACCCGTGCGAGTTAATACTACTGCGCCCTCTGACAAGCCGTGGCAGATCACGCGTGTGCAGACCATCCACGACAAGAATCTCATCTACCGCGACATCAAGCCCGATAACTTTCTTGTAGGCCGACCGAGTACCAAAGTGGCTAATCGTAAGCGCATATTGCAGTGCAATATGATCGACTGACTCTAAACAACAATGACAAAGTCGTACACGTTGTCGACTTTGGTATGGCGAAGCAGTACCGTGATCCAAAGACGAAGCAGCACATCCCTTATCGCGAACGCAAGAGTCTGAGTGGGACCGCACGATACATGAGCATAAACACCCATCTCGGAAGGGGTAAGCTATTCGCTTAATCGAGCATGGAAGTGGCCCTTTGATACATTCACAGAACAATCGCGGCGTGACGATCTCGAGTCGCTCGGTCACGTTTTTATGTATTTCCTTCGCGGGAGTCTGCCGTGGCAGGGTCTCAAAGCGGCAACGAACAAGCAAAAATACGAGAAGATCGGTGAGAAGAAGCAGACAACGCCCATCAAGGATCTTTGCGAGGGTTACCCGGGTAAGATATGGCAGCTCGTTCTCCTTGTTCGAAGTACCCTTCTCAACATATCACAGAGGAATTCGGCATCTACCTCAATTATGTCCGGAAACTTGGCTTTGAGGAAACACCCGATTACGAATTCTTGCGCGAACTCTTCGCTAAAGTAATGAAGAATAATAATGACCTTGACGATGGCGTTTATGATTGGAACTTATTAAACGGTATGGTTTTCTTATCGCTTTGCGTACATTGCCTTATATCTTTCCAGGCGGTCGAGGATGGGAGATCGCTGCGGTATGTAGTCATTCTCAACGCCCACTTTAGCGATTTACTCATTGCTCACCTCAACAGAGCAAAAATCAGATGCTCACTCAGGTCCCCGTTACTGCACCTGCACCTTCTCCCCAGCCCGATCGTCGAAGGGATCTCCAACATAGGGATTCCGACCGTCGCAGGGCGTCAAAGGTCGGGGCACTGTACTTTGCATGGTGGTCGCTGTACTCATAAAAAATGATGCTATGCAGGCACAGCCGTTGCTCAGTCCAGTCGGCAGCAATACCCCAGGACCGGGACACATTACTCCCCTTTCTGCCGCAGCACAGGTCAACGTCCCCGTGTCGGCGGTGCATCGTAACAGCCACGGGCAAAGTCCACAGCATCCCTATGCTTCAGGCGGTTACGAGTATCCGCGCGGCGAGGATCAATATGGACGGGCGTCACCGATGATGGCAACTGCCGCACCGCCGGCTGTGAGCCAAGTGCGCGCACGAGCGGGCGATGTTGGTATGTCGCACACGCAGGAAGGAGAGCCGCCACGGCAGAGCGCTTTGTGGAAGATCCTGACTTGTAGTTGTGGCTGAGCGCTGAGCGCTGAGCGCCGACGCTCTCCTTTGCTTCCATCACATTCATTCACGGCGTTTATTCCGGCGATCTAACTCACCTCCATTGATTGATGATGCCACCTCACGAGATCTTTTTACCACATTGACCCACCCACCCACCCATCCCACATACTTGTCCTTTTCATCGCTCTCTCTCTCTCTCCTTTTATCGTTCTTTTTTTCATTTAGATACCCTTTACGTATCTTAATCGGTTTTCTCCCGGTATGAGATGTTTCTTTATGGATGCTGCTCTAATTTCAGATTATGGCACCTAACTTAAGAAGTCTGATCCAACGTTTGCTGATTTAGATGGGAATAACGGCAGAGCTGATATACATCACAGGACAGATTTATCATTCTACCACATCGTCCGCGGGGTGTAAGAGACCACAACGTTACAGTAAAAGCGTATGACAGGACGGAAAGCAAGAATAGAAAGCAAGAATGCATGGAGAGCGGAGGGGGTTATCTGTGAGGGAATGATGGCCACAAGGGCCACTTTTCCTTCGAGACCATATGGTACAGACGATAATGCCGCCGAAACCACGTACAGTCTAATTCCGATTCTCCTTCAAGGTCGTTCAATCTTCGTCTTATCGCCGCCCACCACCACGCGCGTCATTGCCGGGGCCACCACGTCTTACATATCCCCAACAGTCCAGCTCTCAGCTCGCGGTCACGATCACGGTCGCGGTGCTCGGTTTGGAGACTTGTGGGCGGGGCGCGGGCTAGATTGTGGCGGCGATGGTGGTGGCATCATCGGGGAGGCGTCGGGCGATAGAGGCTCTTGCGATTGGGGGTACGGGTGTGAAGATGCATGCGATGGCCGGGAAAGCAGAGGTGGCAGTTCTTGGGAAGGATACAAATCGTCGTTAAATGAAAGCAATGGGGGGGAAGGGACGGGTGCAGGTGCAGGTGCAGGTGCAGGTGCAGAGCCTAAGGCAAGGGCCAGGTCCAAGTCGGGGTAGTACGGCGTTGGCGTTGAGGTTTGCTCGAGAGGCGCCCCTGCAAGAGTCGAAATTGACCACCACTTTGGAGGACTGTGGAGGGGATTGTGAGGTTTTCTACCACGCGACACCCTCCCAGAAGGTCCCACACTTCCCTCGCCTTGTGCTTGGGAATCGGGGACAGATTGTGTATTCTGCGGGGATGTTTTGATACTGGAGACGTGTTGTTATTTCCGAAGTATCGGCCATTTCGGAGCAAGCGTAACAAATCCGACCAATCCGAGATTTGATTAGGGGGTATATTGTACACCCCCTTCATTCCTATACTAGCTCCTAAATTCCTATAGCGTTTCGTGTTATTTTGTTTACTGTACCACACTTTGAATCTGTTTCTTTCCAGAATGTAGATATATTGTATAAAAACTGCCTTGTAACTTTCGAATAAAGTATCCAGTTGTACTTTCCTCATCCCCCAGTGTGCTCCCCCCCCTGTCTAGCTGCTCCCTCGCTCCGGCGTTCTCGACTCCATTCGTTTTACAAGTTTAACAAGACGTGGGCAGGTGTTGGAGGACTAGCTCGTATTCTGCCTAGTTCCTCTAGAAGTCGATCAATGGGTGCTTGAATGCGATCCTCCGTTTTTTCCAACATATTTTCAAACTTGGTATTCAATTCCACGGCTAACGTGGGAATGGTGTTTTCGACCCTCTTCGACGACTCCGATAGGTTGTTAATCTCATCCCGGAGGAGGATGTTGTCTTGAACAAGCTGCTCGATGATCTTATTTTGCTCTTTAAGCGTGATAGTGAGTTCTTCGATAGAGACCGCAGGGACATGCTTAGGTTCTAGGGTGGTCGAAGTCGACTGAGCCGCTTGAGCCTCTTCTTTCTCGGACGTCACGGGTTCTGGGAGAGGGGCTAAGCTAAGGAGGGTCTGAGCAACCGTTGAAGTCGTCTGGACTCGCACAAATCAGGTCGTGAGCCGCACTATCTAGACGAGGATGAGAATACGCACTTTCCTTTTCCTCGCTGGTTGGTCCACCGATTCAGATACTACAGAAATCCTCTTACGCTTCATGGGTCCAGTGACTTCGGCTGTAGCGGGTTCAAATGGTAGTGGTGGTCCCAACTGTTTTGCAGGGTCACTGTCTATTAAACTTATTTATGGTTATTTCTTTGTTGTTCGTGGAATATCTCTTACCTCCTGTAGGGGTTGTATCCCTAACGAGCGTAGTGTCACTCCTGGCACTCCCGGCACTCCCGGCACTCCAGGCATTCCTGGCACTATTTGTGCGCCGGGTATGCATCTCTCTACAGACGTGCCATGAATTGTTTATACTGAAGGAGCAAGGTCAAGCAACCCACTCAGAATGAGATTGAGGAATTTCGTATCTGCCATGAGAATGTGACGCAACGGAGGACGCGTGGTCTGTCATCCCGACTAAGCGATGATGTCCCCCCTGCAGAGAAATGGAATGAAAGTAAACCTTTCAAATGCTCGGAAAGCATCGCTACTCTCACGTGTCCCGTATCTATTCTTGGACTTCGATCGTCAGAGGGCAACGGATCTTTTGTGCAAGCGTGTCCACTATGAGAATCGGAGAGTATCATGACACAGGCGAATGCTCACCGGACGTGACCCTGATCTCAAGCTGAGACCTTTCCAGGTGATTCATCACCACATCTGGTTGGAGAGTTTCTAGGGACTGTGGACATAAAGCAATCAATGAAAGCGTGTATGCATGATCGTCACTCACACTCCCATCATCGACTTTCAGAATTCGTTCCAAATCGTCATCGTGAACGAGGGCCATGTGGCAGTCTGGCATCCGCTGCACCGTCCACGTTAGAGTCGACACAGCCGCGAAGTGTGAATGGTGGCATGGAACAGCGGCACTCACTTTCGCGATGTGTTCTAAGAGTACATGTAGTGGATCCCGATACTTTGAATGCATTTATGAGGACTAGAAACTCAAAAAGAGTATTCATACCTCGGTAACACTGGGCATCGAGACCACTTCACGCTCCGGCTCGCGGTCATCTGCTGGCGGATCTGGCTTTGGTTCCGCCGCTGCTTCGATCCGTGGAAATAAACCCCATAACAGACGTTTGACACGAAACCCTCTGATAAATATGCATTGATTCTCCGGCAAGTTCTAATAACGGAGCGCATAGAAATATTTCAGTATCTATCGGTCCTTGCGACCTGCATGCCACATACCTCACCACTTGGACCTTGACTTAGCACCGCCCCTTGAACACGGAGGCTTGACGCTCGCCAATTGATGCTAGCACCGAATGAACCAGCGACTTCAACACCAAGAGAAAACTGGGCATCCTTTCGGAACTCGTTGAAAGCGATATTAGACCAAGATCTTGTGCGATGACACCCCGTAACTAGAACAATGTCCTCCATCTCTAACCCTAGTCCATGCATATGTGTAAAGGTCAGCCAAGAGTCGATATGTTTGATCATCCATTTGCGGAAATGACCCAGAGTGAGAGTATTCTCGCACCGAGCGGACACTGGCAGGGATAGTGCGGCACCATGCTTCCTTGTACATGAAAAGGACACTTCTGCGGAGCCGACTGTCCTGGAAGGGTGTCAGTGATGCAGTAAAGTGTACAATGCGTAGTTTGATTACGTTGCGGCGAGTACCTGTAATCCACCAGATTGCACACTGACACCGTGGGAGTGAAATGTGTTTGGTGTGAGGTCCCTGCGATTGATATGATCTGCTACTGTGAGACGAAGTGGTTCATGGCCCTCTGGTACACCGAATCTTCCGTGAGATTCGTGTTCTCCTGGGAGCAGAGCATTGAATAGGCGGTTAAATTGGCCTTCGCGAACGAAACCGACGTCCCCAACCTCGACATGAGAATTCTGTTCTCCGGGGCCTGGCTCCCACAGTGCGTAGCCGAAACCAGGATATGCTTTTGCAAGTTCCTCGCGATAAATGTCGAAGTGTGCCAATTGGTGTGCCATGAGAGACTGAGGTTGTTGGAAAAGAACCAAGTAGGCGTCTACTTGGAACTTGGCATTGTTTGTACAGGTACCGAGAAAGTTGTGATTGGACATGGCTGTGAACCTGGATACTGTAACGTGGATGTGCTCACCCTTGCTTGCCACCTGCCAACACTGCGGAAAAGTAGCAACTGCCAGTGCTGCTCTATGATAATTTATGGCACCTAAGTCCAGTCCTACGTTTGATGTGGGATTCGGCAAGTAATTTAGATAAGAATAAAGGCACTTGCCCACGAATCGCACAGCTGACATACATCACGGGTTTATCACTTGGTGTCGACTAGGGTAGAAAGATAGGACGTGAGGCCTTGAGGCCTTGAACATCGAGTGCCAGTGGTAGATCGAATGCGTCAAAAAGTACAAGAGGAAATGAGAAGTGCAGGGCACTTGGCCGAGCAACAACTGGCAATTGCAAAGGTTGTGCTCGCTCTCCTACTCCCCAATTGGGGAGTGCACACCTCATTGTGTCTGTACGGGAGGGCCACTCGAAAACATCCTGAGCTTAAGCATTCATAGCAACCGATTTTGAAATGATATTACACCGTGACGCTGAATTGTATTTCTACCATAGAAATCTTGTAGCCTGTGTATCGTGCAAGTACGGCGGGCCATTTGGCATAGTGTAGACAAGAGGCACAACATATGTGAGGGGTAGTTTGGGAAAATTGACTTTGGGCACAGGCAGTGCCAGGTTAAGATCTTTGTTTACAGTAGATAGCCACTACACGAGGAAATGATCGACTTGTTTGGCACTTTTTACAATTATCAGGACGGAAGAGACCTTGAAGAGACCTTGTCTCTACTTATATACATCGTCCGCGGGGTGCAACAAACCAGAACGTTAAAAGCGTGTAAAACAGTCGGGTACGATGGAAAGCAAGAAAGCATCGAGAGTGCGAGGGGAGTATCAGTGAGGGAGTGGCTATTGACATTGACAGGCCACTTTCCCTCGAGAGGATATGGTACAGACGATAACGCCGCCGAAACCACATACAGTGCAAAATTCCAATCCCGATTTTCCTTCAAGGTCGTTTTATCTCGTCTTATCGCCGCCCACCACCACGCGCGTCAATGCCAGGGCCACCACGTCTCACATATACCCAGCTCCCAGTTCACGGTCAGGATCACGGTCGCACTTAGTCTCGGATCCAGCCGTTGATAGCGCTCATTGAGGCACGCCGACAATGGACTGAGGAATGTGTGCAGGGAGTGGAGAGGCGGCATCTTCCGCACAAATTTTATTCTGCTCAGTCAGTGATATTCATCATGCGCCGGATTCCCCTGTGCCTCCGCTCGCTTCTCCCTCCTTGCACACTTCCTCTAGAGCGGCGAGTACGGTACTAGGGCCAGGGGCGGTCAAGTAGCGTCATGGCGATGGTGACACCAGTATAGCGACGCGTTTGGAGAGGTCGGAGGGCGACAGTGGGGCTGAAGGTTCGTGTGATTGGTGGTACGGGTATGTATGCGATCGCTTGGAAGGGGGAGTTGGCGGTTTTTTGAGGGGATACAAATCGCTGAGCCCTGGGAGGGGCCGTGGACCGTCGGCGAAGGTTTTGGGGACAGGTGTAGTCGCAAGTGCCGAGGCTGGGGCTGAGGTTGAGGCGAGCGCAGGGAGATATGTCGGAGGCGATCTCCTTGATCGCTCGGGAGGTGCTGCTGCGGGAGTAGAAGCTGGCTGCGAAACCCGCACGATTTGCCACCCCTCTGGGAGGGGTGGATAGGAACTTGGGTAGATGGCACCGTGGCGGTTTCCAACGTATCTTCCAGGAAACACGGTCCCAGGAGCCCCTCCACTGCCCTCGCCTTCTGCTTGGAAATCGGGGACAGATTGTGCATTCTGCGGGGTTGTTTTGATACTGGAGACGTGGGCAGGTGTTAGGGGACTAGTTCGTCTACCCAGTTCTTTTAGAAGTCGCTCAATAGGTCCTTGAATTCGATCCTCCGTTTTTTCCAACATCTTTTCAAACTTGGTCTCGAAAGTCCGCGATAGGTTGTTGATCTCATCCCGGAGGAGGAAGTTGTCTTGAATAAGCTGCTCAATTAACATATCTTTCTCTTTAAGCTTAATAGTGAGCTCTTCGATAGAGGTCGCAGGGACGTGCTTAGGTTCTGGGCTAGTGAAAGTCGACTGAGCCGCTTTAGGTTCTTCTTTCACGAACCTCAAGGATTCTGGGGGAGGGGCTAAGCTAAGTAGGGCCTGAGCAGCAGACAAAATCAGACTGTGAGCCGCATTATCTAGACCGTGACGAGGATGAGAATACGCACTGTCCGTTTCCTCGCCGGCTGATCCGCCGAGTCAGAGACTAGAGAAGTCCTCTTACGCTTCATAGGCTCAGTGATTTCGGCTGTAGCGGGATCAACTAATGGTGGTGGTCCCAACTGTTCCGTGGAGTCTCGGTCTATTGGGCTCATTTATGGTTATCTCTTTGTTGTTCGCGGAATATCTCTTACATAGTGGAGGGGTCGCAGCCTCAGCGAGCATATTACTAACACTGTCCTCGGGATAGATCTCCGGAAGAGGGGGGCCCCATCCAAGGTGTGACTTTTCTATTCCGTCGGATGGAAATAAGGCCGTAGTGGTGGTGGGTAAGCCATAAGGTGCCCATATTAGCGACTCACTAAAATCGGGCCGCTTTTCATCACCAGAGTGTGATCGAGTATGCACTAGGTATTCTGCCAGTCTATGTCCTGGAAGGTTGCCTGAGCCATGGACATCTCTGAAAAAAGTATCAATACGCGTGAAGGTATCATCACGTGTTCATCTCACAGCTCTGATAAGGCACCTTGAATGGCGGCTGGGGGTGCGACTCTACAGACGTGCCGTGAATTGGTTATACTCAAGGGTAGGGTCCAGTAACCCACTCAGAAAGATAACTAGCAGGGGTATCAGATTGAGCACTTTCGTCTATGCCAACGGGGGCGTGAGAAGTGTCGGAACGGAGGACGCGTGGTCTGTCGTATTCTGCCCCTGACTAAGTGATCATGTCCCTGCAGAGAAAGGAAAGGAAAGAAACCTTTCAAATGCTCGGAAAGCATCGCTACTCTCACGTATCCCGTATCTATCGTTGAACTTTGATCGTCAGAGGGTAACGGATCTTTTGGGCGATCGTGTCTACTATGAGAATCAGAGAATATCATGATACAGACAAATGCTCACTAGACATGACCCCGACCTCAAGCTGAGACTTTTCCAGGTGATTCATCACCACATCTGGTTGGAGAGTTTCTAGGGACTATGGACATAAAACAATAACGTGTATCCACGATCGTCACTCACAGTTCCATCATCGACTTGCAGAATTCGTTCCAAGTCGTCGTCGTGAACGAGGGCCATATGGCAATCTGGCGCCCGCTGCACCGTCCACGTTAGAGTTGACGCAGTCACGAAGTGAAATAGTGGCATGGGGCAGTAGCGGTACTCACTTTCGCGATGTGTTGTAATAGTACATGTAGTGGATCCCGATACTTTGAATGCATTGATGAGGACTAGACAGTCAAAAAGAGTATTCATACCTCGGTAACATTGGGGATCGAAACCACTTCACGCTCCGGCTCGCGGTCATCTGCTGGCGGATCTGGCTTTGGTTCCGCCGCTGCTTCGATTCGTGGAAATAAACCCCATAACAGACGTTTGACACGAAACCCTCTGATAAATATGCATTGATTCTCCGGCAAGTTCTAATAACGGAGCGCATAGAAATATTTCAGTATCTATCGGTCCTTGCGACCTGCATGCCACATACCTCACCACTTGGACCTTGACTTAGCACCGCCCCTTGAACACGGAGGCTTGAGGCTCGCCAATTGATGCTAGCACCGAATGAACCAGCGACTTCAACACCAAGAGAAAACTGGGCATCCTTTCGGAACTCGTTGAAAGCGATATTAGACCAAGATCTTGTGCGATGACACCCCATAACTAGGACAATGTCCTCCATCTCTAATCCCAGTCCATGCATATGTGTAAAGGCCAGCCAAGAGTCGATATGTTTGATCATCCATTTGCGGAAATGACCCAGAGTGAGAGTATTCTCGCACCGAGCGGACACTGGCAGGGATAGTGCGGCACCATGCTTCCTTGTACATGAAAAGGACACTTCTGCGGAGCCGACTGTCCTGGAAGGGTGTCAGTGATGCAATAAAGTGTACAATGTGTGGTTTAATTACGTTGCTGCGAGTACCTGTAATCCACCAGATTGCACACTGACACCGTGGGAGTGAAATGTGTTTGGTGTGAGGTCCCTGCGATTGATATGATCTGCTACTGTGAGACGAAGTGGTTCATGGCCCTCTGGTACACCGACTCGGAATCTTCCGTGAGATTCATGTTCTCCTGGGAGCAGAGCATTGAATAGGCGGTTAAATTGGCCTTCGCGAACGAAACCGACGTCCCCAACCTCGACATGAGGGTTCTGTTCTCCGGGGCCAGGCTCCCACAATGCGTAGCCGAAGCCAGGATATGCTTTTGCAAGTTCCTCGCGATAAATGTCGAAGTGCGCCAATTGGTGTGCCATCGAGGGACTGTGTTAGTCGGAAAAAACCCAAGTATGTGTCTACTTGGAAAGCGGCAGTGTCTGTAAAGGTATATGGTGTATTGGACATTGCTGTGATGTGGGAACGTGGGAGCCATGAGGTGAGATACATGTGGTCACCGGTCACCGGTCACCTTTCGCCAACACCGCGGTGGATAGGAGCAACTGCTGTTCTATGATAATTTTGTAGCACCTAAGTCTAGTCCTACGATTTGATGATTCGCGAGCAATTTAGATAGGAGTAAAGGCAGTTGCACAGAAATGACACAGCTGATATACATTAGTACAAGTTCATCATTCTAATTCCTATATACATCGTCTGCCAGTGTAGGGTGTAAGAGACCAGAACGTTAAAAGCGTGTAAACAGGATGGAAAGCAAGGATGAAAAGCAAGAAAACATCGAGAGAGTGCGAGGGAGTGTGGCGGCCGCTACATTCCCTCGAGGCGATATGGTACAGACGATACTGTCACGCCGCCGCACATACAGTACAAATTTCCAATCCCGATTCTAGTTCAAGTTCTTTTTTTCTTTTTAACTTCGTCTTATCGCCGCCCACCACCACGCGCATCATTGCCAGGGCCACCACGTCTCACATGTCCCTGGCAGTCCAGCTCTCAGCTCGCGGTTACGATCACGATCGCGGTGCTCGGTTTAAAGACTTGCGGGGGGTGGCCCAGTGGCGAGATGGTGCCGATGGTGGCGTCGGTATGGAGGAGGAGGGCGGCGGGGTTGAATCCTCGTGCGATTGGGGGTACGGGTGTGAATATGTATGAGATCCAGGAGCCCCCCCACTGCCCTCGCCTTCAGCTCGAGAATCGGGGACAGATGGTGTAACATGCGGGGATGTTTTGATGCTGGAGACGTGGACAGGTGTTGGGGCAGCAGCTCGTATCCTGCCTAGTTCCTCTAGAAGTCGATCAATGGGTCCTTGAATACGATCCTCCGTTTTTTCCAGCATGTTTTCAAACTCGGTCTTCAATTCAACGGCTAGCTTGGGAATAGTGTTCTCGACCCTCTGGAGGTCATCTCGGAGGAGCATGTTGTCTTGGACAAGCTTCTCAATCATCTTATTTTGTTCTTTAAGCGTACTAGTGAGTTCTTCGATAGAGATCGCAGGGACGTGCTTAGGTTCTGGGCTGGTGGAAGTCGACTGAGCCGCTTGAGCCTCTTCATTCACGGACGTCATGGATTCTGGGAGAGGGGCTAAGTTAAGGAGGGTCTGAGCAGGCGTTGAATGTGCAGGCGTTGAAGCCATCTGGGACCACACAAAATCAGAGAGCCGCACGCACTATTGATAAGGATGAGGGTACGCACCTTCCGTTTCCTCGCTGGTGGGATCACCCCGTCAAAGACTAGAGAAGTCCTCTTACGCTTCATGAGCTCAGTGGCTTCGGCTGTAGCGGGCTCAAATGATGGTAGTGGTCCCAACTGTTTTGTGGAGTATCGGTCTGTTGGGATTATGTATGGTCATCTCTGTGTTGTTTGCGGAATATCTCTTACATAGTGGAGGGGTCGCACCCCTAGCGAACGTATTACTAGCACTGTCCTCGGGATAGATCTCCGGAAGAGGGGAGTCCCATCCAAGGCGTGACAAGTCTATTCCGTCGGATGGAAATGGGGCCGTGGTGGTGGCGGTTAAGTCATAAGGTGTCCATATCAGCGACTCACTAAACTCGGTCTGCTTTTCGTCACCAGAGTGTGCTCGAGTATGTACTGGGTATTCTGCCGGTCTATGTCCTGGAAGGTCGCTTGAGCCATGGACATCTCTAGAAAAGTATCAATACGCGTGCAAGGTATCATCACATGTTCATCTCACGGCTCTGATAAGGCATCTTGAATGGCGGCTGAGGGTGCGATTCTACAGACGTGCCATGAATTGATTATACTAAATGAGTAGGTTAAGTAACCCACTCAGAAGGATTCCTAGTATCACATTGAGCACCTTCATCTCTGCCAATGGGGGCGTGAGAAAGTGACGGAACGGAGGTCGTGTGGTCTGTCGAAGCGATCATGTTCCTGCGGCGGAGAAATGAAAGGAAAGTAAACCTTTCACATGCTCGGAAAGCATCGCTACTCTCACATGTCCCGTATCTATTCTTGAACTCTGATCGCCAGAGGGTAACGGATCTTTTGGGCGAGCATGTCTATTATGAGAATCGGAGAGCATCGTGATGCAGACGAATGCTCACCGGACATGACCCCGATCTCAAGCTGAGACTTTTCGAGGTGATTCATCACCACATTTGGTTGGAGAGTTTCTAGGGACTTATAGACAAAAAGCAATCGATGATAACGTGTGAACACGATCGTCACTCACAGTCCCGCCATCGACTTGCAGAACTCGTTCCAAGTCGTCATCGTGAACGAGGGCCATGTGGCAATCCGGCGCCCGCTGCACCGTCCACGTTAGAGTCGACACAGCCGCGAAGTGAATGGTGGCATGGAACAGCGGCACTCACTTTCGCGATGTGTTGTAAGAGTACATGTAGTGGATCCCGATACTTTGAATGCATTTATGAGGACTAGAAACTCAAAAAGAGTATTCATACCTCGGTAACACTGCCAGTGGGCATCGAGACCACTTCACGCTCCTGCTCGCGGTCATCTGCTGGCGGATCTGGCTTTGGCTCCGCCGCTGCTTCGATCCGTGGAAATAATCCCCATAACAGACGTTTGACACGAAACCCTCTGATAAATATACATTGATTCTCCGGCAAGTTCTAATAACGGAGCGCATAGAAATATTTCAGTATCTATCGGTCCTTGCGACCTGCATGCCACATACCTCACCACTTGGACCTTGACTTAGCACCGCCCCTTGAACACGGAGGCTTGACGCTCGCCAATTGATGCTAGCACCGAATGAACCAGCGACTTCAACACCAAGAGAAAACTGGGCATCCTTTCGGAACTCGTTGAAAGCGATATTAGACCAAGATCTTGTGCGATGACACCCCGTAACTAGAACAATGTCCTCCATCTCTAACCCTAGTCCATGCATATTTGTAAAGGCCAACCAAGAGTCGATATGTTTGATCATCCATTTGCGGAAATGGCCCAGAGTGAGAGTATTCTCGCACCGAGCGGACACTGGCAGGGATAGTGCGGCACCATGCTTCCTTGTACATGAAAAGGACACTTCTGCGGAGCCGACTGTCCTGGAAGGGTGTCAGTGATGCAGTAAAGTGTACAATGCGTAGTTTGATTACGTTGCGGCGAGTACCTGTAATCCACCAGATTGCACACTGACACCGTGGGAGTGAAATGTGTTTGGTGTGAGGTCCCTGCGATTGATATGATCTGCTACTGTGAGACGAAGTGGTTCATGGCCCTCTGGTACACCGAATCTTCCGTGAGATTCGTGTTCTCCTGGGAGCAGAGCATTGAATAGGCGGTTAAATTGGCCTTCGCGAACGAAACCGACGTCCCCGACCTCGACATGAGAATTCTGTTCTCCGGGGCCTGGCTCCCACAGTGCGTAGCCGAAACCAGGATATGCTTTTGCAAGTTCCTCGCGATAAATGTCGAAGTGTGCCAATTGGTGTGCCATGAGAGACTGAGGTTGTTGGAAAAGAACCAAGTAGGCGTCTACTTGGAACTTGGCATTGTTTGTACAGGTACCGTTAGACAGTAGTGATTGGACATTACTGTGATCCCGGCCGCGGATTACCGTGAAGTGGGTACCAGTGGTCACCCTTGCTTGCCACTTGCCAACACTGCGGAAAAATGGCAACTGCCACTACTGCTCTATGATAATATTATGGCATTTAAGTCTGGTCCTACGTTTGATGTGGGATTCGGTAAGTAATTTAGATAGGAATAAAGGCACTTGCCCACGAATTACACAGCTGACATACATCACTGTTTTATCACTTGGTGTCGACTAGGGTAGAAAGATAGGACGTGTGGCCTTGGACATCGAGTGCCAGCGATAGATCGAATTTGTCGAATAGTGCAGGAGGAAATGAGAAGAGCAGGGCACTTGACAGAGTCTCCTACTCCTCAAGTGCACACCTCACTGTGTCTGTGCGGAAGGGCCACTCGAACACATCCTTGAGCTTGAGCATTCATAGTAACCGATTTTGAAATGATATTACACCGCGACGCTGAATTGTAATTCTACCATAGAAATCTTGTAGCCTGTGTATCGTGCATGTACGGCGGGCCATTTGGTATAGTGTTGACGAGAGACACAACATATGTGAGGGGTGGATTGGGAAAAATAACTTAGTGTACAGGCAGTGATTAAGATCTTTGTTCACGATACGAGGAAGCGATCGACTTAGTTTGGCACTGTTTACGATTATCAGGATTATCGTCACGGAAGAGAGTCAAGAGACCTTGACAAGTAGCAAGGTGATTCTACTTATATACATCGTCCGCGGGGTGTAACAAACCAGAACGTTAAAAGCGTGTAAAACAGTCGGATACGATGGAAAGCAAGAAAGCATCGAGAGTGCAGGGGTATCAGTGAGGGAGTGATAAGGCCACTTTCCCTCGAGAGGATATGGTACAGACGATAACGCCGCCGAAACCACATACAGTACAAAATTCCAATCCCGATTCTCCTTCAAGTTCGTTTTATCTTCGTCTTATCGCCGCACACCACCACGCGTATCACTGCCAGTGCCACCGCGTCTCACATACCCCCGGCTCTCACTTGTGCTCTCAGGCTGGCTCCCAGTTCGGCTGTGACTGCTACTCCGCTCTCGTCCGCGGACCCACCGCCGCTGGCGCTGTTGCAGCTGTTGGTTCTGGTTCTGATTGTGGCGCTGCTGCTGCTGTTGGCGATAGTCATCACGATAACGACGATGGCGATGGTGCACCGCATGCTCGCTGGGCGACACAGACGGCGATGCCGTCCAGTGCTGTTGCTGTGGCTGTTGTTGCGGCGGGGGCGGAGCCTGCTCATCACTGCGCACGGGGGAGTAACCCGCGGAGTCGTCAGCGTAGCGCCCGCCATCGGACCGGTAAGCGTCGTCCGGCGCCTCGGAGCGCGCGCGGGGCCCGTCGTCGTCCCGATATTCAACGTACTCGGTCGAGTGCGAGCGGGGACGCGTAGGCGCAGGCGAGGGTGCGGCCCGGCCATTGTCTCGGTATGCGCCGAATGAACGCGAGCGCTGACGTGGAGGTGGAGGCGCTCGGTCCGTGTACGTCGTCCCGCGGGCAGGTGTGGGTGGCGGCGATGGCTCGCGGTCGCAGTCGCGGTCACGGTCGTATGCTTGGAGACGGGCGGGGCGGTGGCGTGGTGGCGTCGGCAAGTCGGTGTCGTAGGGCGCTGGTGGGGCTGAATGCGTGTGCGATTGGGGGTACGGGTGCGAATATGCATGCGATTGTTGAGAAGGTGGCGGGGGTGGCGGTCCTTGGGAGAGATATGAATCACTGCGCCGTGGGGTGGAGACGATGGCCCTGCCGGGGGCAGGCGTAGGAGCAGGGGTGGATGTAGGAACAGGTGCAGAGGTAGAGGTAGTCGCAGGCGCCTGTGCAGGGCCAGTTGCTGGAATTGGTACTGGTGTTGGGGCAAGTTCGTGGAGCACCGCTGAGGGACCAGGAGCTGGCGGAACTCGCACGATCTGCCACCCCTCTGGAAGGGGTGGATAGGAACGTTGATAGAAGGGATGGCGGTTTCCAGCATATCCTCCGCGTGACCCGCGCCCGCGCCCGCGGAACTGGCGATAGCCACCCCTACCGTGACCATAGTTATTGTTTTGCAGAGGCTTCGAGGGTGGATCAGCGACGCAGATGGATAAGAGTGCCTTACGCACCGGTTGCACATGTGGCTCGCAATTCTCCAAATAATGTTGTTTGACGGATGGTCCAGGAGGGTTGTAATCTTCTTGAGGAGCCCAACTTCCTTCGCATTCAGCTTGGGATTCAGGAACAAATTGGGTATTCTGTGGGAAAGTCGTGATGCTGGAGACATGGACAGGTGTAGGAGGATTAGCTCGAACTCTGCCTAGTTCCTCTAGAAGTCGATCAATGGGTGCTTGAATGCGATCCTCCGTTTTTTCCAACATCTTTTCAAACTTGGTTTTCAACTCCACGGTTAACTTGGGAATGGTGTTTTCGACCCTCTGGAGATCCCTCTTCGACAACTGGAAAGTCTGCGTGAGCTTGTTAACCTCATCCCGGAGGTGGTTGTTATCCTGGACGAGATCCTCAATTCTCTTATTTTGCTCTCCAATTGTCACGTTAAGGCCATCCATCGTGGTGATCGCACGGAGAAGCATAGGTTCGAGGGTAGTAGAAGTCTGCTGAGGCGCTTGAGCTTCCTCTTCATTCACGGGCGATACGGGGTCTGGGGGAGGCGCTGGAATAGGAGATATCTGTGCAGGCGTTGAAGTCGTCTTGGACCACACAAAATCAGAGAGTCGCACTATCGCTAAGGATGAGGATACACACCTTCCGTTTCCTCGCTGGTGGGACCACCCCGTCAAAGACTAGAGAAGTCCTCTTACGCTTCGTAGGTTCAGTAACTGAGGCTGTAGCGGGCTCGAATGATGTGGGTAGTCCCGATGACTTTCGTGGATCTCCGTCTACTGTACTTGCGTATTTGGGGTTATCTCTTTGTTGCTGCGGAATTTCTCTTACCTCGTGGAGGAGTCGCAGCTCTAACGAGCGTCATATTACTAACACTATCTTCGGGATCGATCTCCGTAAGAGGGGAGTTCCAGCCATTGCCGTCCTGAGGTTGTGACATGTTCATTGCGTCGATGAAATGGGGCCGTAGTGGTGGAGGTTCAGTTATAGGGTGCCCTTATCAGCGTCTCGCGAAACTAGGGGAGAGAGTGGCACATACAGTCCTTCTATTAGGTTTGCACCGGTCATACCACCCCAGACTAATATGGGAACCATTTAAGGGCTGGCAGCGAGGGAACAACAGCGCGACCAACGCGAGCTTTTGTCCCATCAGAATCAAGGAACCGTCACCTGATTCTTCGGCGGCTAATATTGATTCCTTCTCTGACACCTTTTTCCTGTCCCGATGAACTGTGTGCCATCGTATTTGGTCCGATGAGTTGTAAAGGGTAATGGCTTCAGATGAGTGGATGCCCGCTTCAGCTAGGTGCGCGAAACAATGACTCTGGTGGCATTGCTTGCAGCGGATGACAGCATGATTGTCAGCAGCAGTGGCATGAGGCGACCTTCTCGCGTGACATCGTGACTCATCACGTCACGACGCAATCGGTTAATTGACATGGCGTACAGCCACGAACACATCTTACCTTGTCCCTGAAGCTGCTTATCTCCGTTCTCCACTTCTGAATTGCCGTTCCAGCCTCGAATAAACCCATTACGCCATTATCTGTTATTCTCGCACTGTGTGACTTCAGCAGCTGCCGAAAGAAGATATAGAATAAACTTTACTGGTCTCTGAGCTCTCTGAACTTGTCCACTCCGACGCTTTTAAGTGCGCGCACAGCCCGATTATAATCAGCGTACAAAATCCGCAAGGGCCAGCACTGCATAGGATTCATGAGCCGCCTGCAACGGCAAGTGCGCCCTTCCACATAGCATCCAGGACAAACATGCAAGCCGTCATCGACACCGGATGACGAGAGAGAGCAGTCCTTGCAACAAAAGAAGCTAAGAAATATGTCGGAACCGCAAAAATCGCAAACAAATCCTGGATAGCCTCCTGTATCGTAGATGTTGTGATTGAAGTCCTTCACGACATGAGCCAGTGCTTCCGCATCAGGGTGGTACTCGTCTTGTAAGATTTCCGGGAAGAGTTCCAGGGATGCCTGTAAATCACTGGCGAGTTGCTTCCGAAATACGCCATAGCTAAGTGGTAGTTGTCAGGGGAAAGTGTCACTGATATAATTGGAATGCACACTGGCCAACGCTTCCACCCTTCGTCCTCGTTAGATCTTCAAGGAGTACAGTGGTTTGGCGGAGTGTGTGATGTATTGTACTTTTGACGCAGTATGTCTCCGTCCGACCCACACTAACAGGGAGGTGTGAGAGTGTTTTACTACATTGGGCAGTACAGTACAGAACCCCTTACCGTCTGTAAATCGGAAGCTCGTGATGCAGCGCGATCTGGGCACTCTTGATTGTCATACGCGACCATGACATTTTCATGGTAAGGCCACCACGATTGATGACTTGATGGCCACTTTTAGGTGGCACTAATACCAGATCACCGACCTTCTGCTCGGTGATATAGACGCTGCAAGGAGCTGCAGCTAGCTCTTCTACCAACATTGCATGATCCTCCAAATCAAGTTCGTGGCCCAAGTACTGAAGGTACTCGGTTATTGTCCAGGCGTCGGACGTTTCAGTCATAAACCAGAACGCCGAAGCACCATTCTCAGTATAGCACATGAGGTTGTGTCCAAAAGATGCGCATAGATCCTTATGGAATGGCGTGAATGTATCTCCTGGACCAAGATAACACATTAGGGTTTCTACGCGAGCCTTCGCACATGAACGAACGTGAGAGCATGTATGCGCTTCGTTTTGAGTAGAGCACTCACACATTCAGGAAGATTTTGCATGATATCAGCCGAACTGTGTGGGCGCAGCCAATGGGGAACCAGAGATACGGTTTCTAACCATTTCCTCCATTCATTCGGACAGTCCATGTCCTTGGCATACCATCGGACGGTTTCTGCAGGACATTATAAACAACATCCACAATAGCAAAAGATCAAATGACCGACCATTTTCTCTAGCGTAAGGTTCGGTGGACTCTAGATGGCCCATGAATTCTACAAAGGAAACGTCGAGATCACGTCGGTTATGTACGTTTCTGACCTGAATGTCTAGACAAGAGAAGGTCACCTCAGCTGAATTATCTTATCATGTTGCAGAGCTCACGCTGCGGTACATTTTCACATAACCATTGGGTGTTGAATATAGTAGCGGGCCAGGCTCGATGCTCGTGCATACCCTCAATGACGAGTGGCACCCCCGATGATTCGTGCGCGCGAATGATCACTTCCAGGTTCTTGTCCGAAACAGAAACTCGAGGTATTTTAACGAAATTACACCCCTTGGAAACGAGTCCGTCGAGGGTCCATCCGGCAGAAGTGAGGAAAGGCCTCGGTGGCATATTCTTGGACGAGGAAAGCAACGCGACTAACTCGGGAGGCGTGGTACGCCAATCAACCTCTATCGCGGTCACGTGCCGCGGGTCGATCATAAATGATTACCCAAAATGGCCTTATCAGGGGGCCGCGGTGTAGCCGTCCACCCTTCGCAGCGACTTTCAGCATGTCCCATATGTCCTCCAACTCACCAAACGACCTTGACATCTGGGAATTTGTTTCTTGCTCCAAGTGCCATCTCCCCTTCTCGTCGGGACCATCAGCTGTTCCTCAGGTCCCGTTCTGGCTCACCGAATGTGGGCATGTCATATGCAACATCCATCTAAGTAAATCGTCATCATCTCGACGGGCCTCATCAAATAACAAAAATTCGCCCTCAGATGCGGATCAATCGTGCTGTAAATGCGGAAGCCAGCAGATTCAAATGATGCCCCTTCAAAGGGAGGTACGACTCTTACCATTGGCACTCTTTACAAGAACCTGAAAGCTGCGAAAGTTGGACCCTCCAATGTCTGATTGGTTTTGTTCGATACCCCGTGCATTGGATATTATCTCTTATTCCGTCAGGGTCCGCAAATTTCTCGTTCATTCAGTTCCGGGGCTAAGACTTTTCAGTTTCAACAAGACATGCAAGCTTCGCTCATCCGATTTCTTCGGGAAAGGATTGCCGAGCAGAGAGATGTCCTTTTGCGAGTTAAGCACGAGCGAGAAGAGCTGAAGAATTTGAGGAAGTGCGTGAGTTCCCTGGTCATTTTTCTTAGTTAGCTGATCATCACTTCCAAGGATGGTCGAGGAGCTGCGGGCGGAGAACGAACAATTACGATTATATGCAGGTGTAGATAGTAACGGAACAATGAGCGCCTCAAATTCTAGTGGTAAGCGTCGAAGATTAGACGCATACAAGTGAGTGTTTGCTTGAGTTCGTTCGACACCGACCGTTCTTTACCCCACACAGCGCTGATCGGAGGACTCATTCGAGCCCTCGCTCAGTGGCGACGCCTCTGGGACCTAACAGATTGACTTTACCCGTCGACCATCAGCCACCAATGCTCGGTCAACGGTCCTCAGATGCGACAGTTGCGAATCCGAAGGACTCGCCAGTTGGACGGCGTCCGTTATCTAGTCGATTGCGGTAGGCTCTGGATGAATAAGCGAGACCCCTGCTAACCGCCATGACTTGACTTCTACACAACCAGGCAGTACACATATGTACCTTCGCATCCGCAGCAGGGACAGCCAGCTGCCCCGGAACCTCAGCAAGGAACTCCATACCAACAGCAGACGCGCACGATGATGCCGCCACCTCCGGTCATCCGAGAGAAGCCCAATGGGGGGTTACCATCTGGTGGTGTTCATTCTCGTGCTCGTGGTCAGCATCCTCCAGGAGATGTGGGAAACCATATACAGCGTCCCCTACCACCAAGCACGCCATTTGGATCGGCTGACGTGCGCCCTGGTGGCCCTCAGACAATGGCATCCGGTCGCTTCACTCCTCGATCATCAACATCACAGGGCACCAACCCGCGCTTCATACCTCAAACTCCAGACCCAAGGCGCTTTGTTCCCGCTGGTCCTACAGCTGGCGGGTCTCGGGTTCATTCTAGGGCTGGAAACCCTGACCCGGCTATACACGGAGGACAGAGGACCCCATTTTTTTCCGGAGCGAGAATGGGCTGAGCTGGGCTTCTGATTCCCGGTCCGACCAGTCACTGGAACCAAACTTCTCATAGTTGATGGTCGTGTAACCTATTGTCCCAAATAAATGATCTCTTCGCAATAATAGTCGCCTGTCTATGTCGTTTGAAGGAACATCTCGTAGGGAGCACGGAGCGGCGTGTCAATGTCGTAAAACAGGCAAAGCGAATATACCAACCTGGATCATGGAGAGGATCCACCGAGTCTTGACAGAGAAAAGCACTCTGCCCTGGCAAGATCATTTCATCTTTGACATTGGTGATTAAGTATGTTGTTTCTTGTCCGCAGTGAGCATCTTCCAGCTGAATAGGTATTTTGACTGCCCCGAGCGAATGATATGTGTCCACGCGACGTCTTTCATCATTGGTCTGAGACGATACCCGCACTGTATGGACAAATAACTTCTCTTCTTGTAGTCTTGACTGGCATGGCGAACACGAATATGGCCACCTATCTTCCTATATGATCCAATGAAAAGGTCGATATGACCGGGACGTGCGAGGACTCACAATGATTGTCATCTACTGGCTATGACGCACTGCATGAGAGACTGGGCTCGAAGCAGTCCGACCGTATGCCGAGGGTTAGCGTTGAGCTGTAGGCACGTCCGCCTCTTGGTTGGTTGCGTGCAGCTTCATTTTTTCAGCGCGGGAAGGCCAAATTTGGCAATGGGGGGAAGTTCAACAGAAACTCCCACGGGCCGCGGTTTTGTCCTGTCTCCCAAACTACTGTATTACCATTCACTCACCTTCTGCCCCACCCTCCTCATGCCTTGCAGCGTCGCGAGCAGAAGCATACTAACCTCCGTGATACTGGGTGGCCTTGTACCACATATGGTCTTGAGTGTACTAGGCTAGGCAGGGAACCCGCAACGTCCTACCTTGCCGTCAACCAACTGCCGCGACTATGAATGATATCCTTTACGAGTCAGACTTGTCCATGCACAGAGTCGATTTTGAAGTAGTTCCAACTCGACTTGACAAAGAGTCGCTGAGGCCGTAGGGACTTCTTCCTGGCGACCCCGAAGCCCTGGGACACAGGCTCATGTTCCCGAGGCGATCTACCGCTGACGATTGACCATCTCGTAAACCCTACCTTCCAATAACGGCAGGGCTGAGTCGGTGACTTGCTTGCTAAGTAGCTGCCCGGGTATGGTCTCCGACGGCACCTCCTGCCTTCCATTCTTCCACTGCGACCCTCGCTCTCGCTCACGTGGCCTTTCGTCGAAAATGGTGCTTCTGGCAGGACGTCCGGGTCCGCCTTTATTTCCGCCAAATATGTGAGCGAGCGTGAGGCTCTCTGGAACGCTTTATCGTATCCACGTCGGGGCTCAGTCGAGTTTGCTCCTACAAACCCGCTAGAAATATTGGATCCATGCGCCCCGGCGTATGCTCAGTTGCTATATCTCCACAGTAAGTGAGACCATTATGCAAGCGGCGCAGCGATTCATCTGCGAACAAAAACGGGCCCGTGTCTCCTTCGGCGCCAGGCTGCCGCGAGCGAACCTGTTTATGCGTCTTTGGTCGTAAATCACGATATCAGCATAATACGACCTGTCGCGCCTGTTCGTGCGACTCGACCAGAACGGATGCGCAGCTGTTTTCGATGAATATGCCTCGTGGCTACGGCACTCGTGACTGACTCGTACAAACGTATATCCCAAACGCACAGGTTTTGTGAGTTTCTCGCCATCGCCTAGAGCTCTCGTAAGTTATGACTACCTTACTTGGTAGCGACTCACGCGGCTATCCGAGGGATTAGGTATTCCCTCGGGACTCGGTACTTGTGTAAGGAAAAAAGGATTTCTTCCTAATACTGGCTGCGCAGCGCACGTACCTGCTGCGCCAGCTCGTCTCTCCAAGTAGTGAACATCATTTTTTTTATTGAGTCTATTCACGCTTGAAGATTGAAAACAGCTAACCACGGGCTGCAGGCCCGGGGCAACAGAAGATCACAGGTTAACTGCGGTTGATGGTGCGATCAATTGCATGTGCCGCATTCGTGAACCTTTTATCACTACTTTTATTTCTTGCGTCTGGATCAGAAAATAAATCGCGTGATGTACGCGGAGGCACAGGGAAATCGAGAACAACGAGAGATGTCCGAGCCATAAGTCCTTAGTCTTCTGAGTCATTGGTCCAGTCCGAAGGCAGAGTAAGAGCACAAGGGCCAGTGGGAAATCCTCACCGCCGGGACGGATATCTAAGCAGTCATTTTGCCTCATTTGGAGTTGGTATTGCCTAGTTTATCAATGAAGACGTCGCAATGCAGCGCTTCTCTGTTACAGACTCTAATCCACTGCTCGATGCTCGGGTCCGACTTGGATGAGCGTGTTAGATCTAGGTGTTATGGAGATAAAGTGGACTCTCCGCAAACGGATTTTCACTCATCCACATCTCGGGGGAAAAAATGGCGAATTTACTCCTAGTGCAGACCCCCCAGAATTGAATACGACCGCAGCAGCTAGGGTCCACTCCCGTTGTTTCATTGCCGCGAGATCTCGTCATAGGATTGGCCGATTTTGCACGCAACCTTTTACCTGCCGGGGTTTGAGCTTGATTGACCGTGTCGTTGTCTTCGTTACACGCTGCGGAATATGATTTGTCGCAATTTTTGTTAGAAAAGAAAACACGGAATGTCCCAGGATGCACGTATAAAAGGGAGACCTGGCGAGGAGGAAGAGCAGTCAGCAAACATCCCAGTCAACGACCTCGACAGCAGCAACAATACCCTCATTAATACCCCCATAATCTACCATGAAATCTGCTCTTGTCCTCCTCTCGTCTCTCCTTCTCGTTGGCGCCGTGCACGGTAGTGCGCTCCTTAAAGCCAGGACCCAGGGCGACTACGTGCAGAACCCTTCGGGAAAGTCGTCTTTTTCGATCTATTCGAATTGCAGCGCCGCTCCTGGTAAGTCCCCATACCTGTGCCGTTAAGACGCATGCGCTGAGTATAGTGTCCCTGCAGCATGTGGCAAAACCGCCTCTGGTTATACTGCCGCGCTGAACCAGCTTTCCTACGGTGCTGGGCCTAACGAGGGTCCCGGGGATGCGTGTGGGCGGTGCTTCAAGCTGACGGGTTCTTCGGACCCGAATTCGCCAAACAGCCAGGGCCCGTTCAACAGTATCGTGGTGAAAGTTAACGATTTGTGCTCCGCCCAGGACAACCAGCAACTTTGCAGCCAGACGACCTCCAACGATACCAACTCTCTCGGCCAACCGATGCAGTGCGTGATCTTCCTCGTTTCCCTGGCTGGTATACTTAACAATACGCGGTCACGTTGCAGCTTCCAACTGTGCCAGGACTCGGGTGCTCCCGGAGCATTCTTTCCCGACGGGAGTGAAACACTGATTGGCAGTTACCAAGAAGTGACATGCACCACGGACTGGACCGGCTCGGACGGCTCGAGCCTCTCGGACGGGGCGTGCTTTGCGGACGACAATACCGGTTTTTGGCCCTCGACTACTGGATGTGGGAATAAAGGTGCGGCGATCGGTCCGTGACAAGGCTTTGGTTGATGTAACGATTGCTCTAGGCAGCGCACCCCCTTGAGCGACTGACGCGGAAAGTACGGAGGTGCAGTATTGCGGGGAACGTGACAGGAGTTATGCGTAGTGCGATGATCTGAGGATGGGGTCGAGATGGACAGTTATTAACACTTATTTTTTTTTTCGGCCATGGTCAAAGAGACTATGATTTCGTTAGCTTCTATGGGAGCCCCACACTCGTTTTTCGTTACTCGTCTTGCGTATTGAGTAGTTGCAGTCTTTCCTTATACCCTTGATAAATTTCGATGTGATCGCCCAAAAGCAGCCAGCCTGTCGTCATCCCCAGGAGTAAGTTCATTCAAAAAAGGCAACACCATCAAGCTCGCCGTCATCTGTGCCAGGCTTCTGTGATTTGTGAGCTATAAGGTGACATGGGAAAGACCAAAGACCCACGATCATAAGCAAGTCGTGGTTAACAGGGATCTCAAACTCACAGAAACTTACTAGTTGCATACTAACCACCACCCAGTCATTCAGTGAGCCTGATATAGACTAAAAAATCAGTATACGAGTAGTACCCAAGATATATTTTCTACTCGGTCAGCCTGAGGTGGCCATAGTATGACGAGATGATGAGTTTTTCCGTAAAAAGCAAGTCAAGTCAGAGTGCAATGTTTTCTAGGACTCACACAAGCCAGAAACGGACCACCAGAAAGGCGAAGGAATGTCAATATGGTGAGAGTGTATGTGGAGAAGAAAACTTTGCTGTACCAGGTCAAGAAGAGTCGCGACCGTCATCCGAGTCTCACGACTCGGATCACGACTCGCACGGTTTGGACCGGATCAATGGTCGTGACCTAGGCCAAAGAGAAATGGGGATGTGGTTTGGAAGCGTTTAAAAGCACCACAGTTGCATTCACATCCATGATCTCCGATGCCAAAATCATGAGGCAGTCGTCAAGCGTTGATACTGTATGTTGGTGACTTATTCAATCAATCGTAAACAATAGCTACACTTTGTACATCGTTGAATTCCGCCTACATAAACTAGCCGTAACGAGTGATTATCGGAGTCCAGTTGACTAGGTCAGCCCAACTGTCCGAAGTCCAAGAACTTGTCCAAGATTGTTTGGGACACGGGCTGAGTCGGATATAGCGCAGATGTCGAATGTCGAAGAGGCACCTCCATACCACGTGTCAAATTTCTAGTGTGGGAAAAGTCAAAATTATCCTCGGTGAGACGTCGGTATCGGATGTCCCTCTTCGTACAGTGAAACAGATGGAGGTTCCAATCGCTCTTGCAGTTGCGGCCCCACTTATTGTTGCTGTCCGCCCCACATGATGTTGCTTGGGGCCACCAGCGGCGCCACCCGGCCAAGGTTTGTTTGTGCAGGTTTACCTAAAGCTGTAGCATGGTTGCTCCAATAACCGTTGCTGCGCAGCGCGGTAGCCAGCTTTCCCCCTTTCATCATTGCACCTTTCGGTGTTCACAACCACCCCAATGTCGCATTACACTACTGGTGAAGCCGGCCCATATTACAACGACAATCAACAGCAGGACTCCCACTATGATGCCTCTCAATTTGACCCCTATAACACCCACCATATACACAACCCTATCGATCAGGGACAACCACAAGAACCTTACCGAGATGAACCTAACCCCGGTTTATCTCAGGGGGCGTCAACAGACCCATTGAATGACGGCAGTAAGGAGGAGTCTGCTTTCTACACTGATGAGTTTAACGCAAACGCTCGGCAAGGAGGGTGCGTGCCTCATCTGACTGCGCAGTCTTACTTTGGCATATTTACTCATTTCATGTCAATATAGGAATCCTCGCAATGTGCGGACGTGGAGGTACCAGCAGGGTCGCCCTCTATGGAATCGGGTACGTGCGAGATTGAACTTTGGCACGTTGTTGATGCCGACATGCTGTGCTGCGCCATCCAGGGTGGCGGCTTTCGCTGTTTATGTCGCTTCTTTTTCTGCACCGTTTTTATCACGTTATTCCTCATAATCGGGATCGTTCTCTGCCTCGTATTGGTATGCCACTTTTACGAGCGCCCTCTCAAGCACGGACTTATCGGTATTTTCAGTGGATGCGACCCCCGGATGTCCTTGTTGGAGGTAGCAACAACTTGGTATGTCTCAGCTATATTGGACAATGGTGCCCTGACTGATGCCGGGATGTCTTAGTCACCAGTTGCTGTACAAGGTGTCAATCTCGTGAACGATGGCATTCAAGTGAACTTGGGCCTTCCTGTGGAGTGGGTGTCGATGATCTCCCTGCAGTGTATAGCAACATTGATGGTTTGGCTATAGAGTTGTCAACCCAAATTACTTCTCGGCGAAACTTACCCATGTGAAGGCAAACGTGAGTACCATGCCATGTCAAGCGTGCCATTTACGCATTCACTGCCGATACAGATTTACTACCCTATCAATAATACGCTCATCGGTAATGGAACGCTCAATAATGTGAATCTACCGTCACATTCCACCACGAACTTCACATTCCCGTTCCTATTCAACTACACGACGAGCATTGACCCGACCTTTGCCATTATAACCGACATCGCAGAAAAGTGCCTGAGCAATCCGCAGGCGGATCTGACGATCAAATACGTGTTGACCGTCGGGGTAAAAGTCTTCTTTGTTTCGGTTTCGCCAACCATCACAAATTCGGTCTCCTTCGCCTGTCCCATTTCTCAGACTGAGATAGAGGTCCGTCCACTCGCGTCTTCTATCAATTGTTTCTTGAGTTGACCTTCTTATGAACAGGCCCTGTTGAAACAGATTGGTGTCAACATAGGCTTGTAGCAGTGTATATTGTGATGAGCATATCTCAGGACGAATAGTTATGACATTATCATGGACGATCTTGCTTCTACTGTATCTATTAGTTAGACTCAGCCCGCGGCAGGCGCCAAAGCTTCCTAACGGGGTTAGATGCACGCTTATCCGTTATCAGTTATCGAAGCAAATTTTCTGGTGCCACAAAGCCATATCTGGTCGCGTAACGTACGCCCACGTCGGGTGGATCATGCGGGAGTTGTGTGACATGACAGGACTCATCTCAACTAAGACTGGTTCAATGGTTTATCCTTCCGACGTAACCATGCGTCTCCATGAGAAATGACAGCGGGATGAATACCTGTCATTCGCGAGATCGATTTGACATCCTGTGAAATAGAAGAGAAGGGTGACGATCCCCTGATTCTGAGAGCAGCGGCGGGACTACACCGGAATAAAACCCGTATCTGAGCTCCCTCCGTCCCAAGAAAATGTCATTAACCCCCCGACGCATATACCCACCTCACCATGTCTTTACCCGGTCCCACCCCTCTTCAGTCGTTTCTCGGCGGTATCTGTCTCACGTTCCCCGTACAGGCCCTTCTCTCTTTCAATAATAACACCTTTGGCATCTCTGGTTTCATTCATGGCGCGGCCCGCGGCAGGCTAGAGGACGCTATGTCAGTTCTCGGTTTGGTCCTTGGTGGTGTTGCCGTTGCAGTCATCGAGGGGGACAAGCCTACTGTCGCGGAATCTGCTCCATTACCCCTCATATTATCCGGGCTGCTTGTCGGCGTAGGTGCAAAGGTCCGTCAGATCAGTAGTCCATTACCCGTAGGAACCCATGCCATCTCCTGACCACGAACAGATGAGCAACGGCTGCACCTCTGGGTAAATGCACTCGATTTTTTCTCCGGCGGCAGCCTCTTACCCGCCACCCCTTTTTCTCTCACCGGACACAGACACATGATTTGCGGCCTGTCACATTTCTCCATCAGGTGCGTCGTAAGAAAGTTCCTGGCGCCGCGTGCTCACCTATATATGGTTGCGCGCCCAGATCTATCGCCGCAACTGCGACATTCTGTGCGACTGCCTCGCTCACCGCATGTCTCCGCCATGGCACGCTCGCCCCTTCACCGGGAGACCAAACGCTAGGCGCTCATGGTAGCGCCTTTCTGGCCAGCTGCGTCGCAGCTTTCGTTTCGACCCTCGTCGCCTCGCGCGTGCTGAGCGCAGGTGTATATGCGCGCCAGGCAGTCGCGTTCTGCAGCGCGGTCGGGTTTGCGTTTGCCTTACGTCTGTCCAACCTTACCGACCCGCGGCGTGTACTTGCGTTCCTCTTGACACCCGCACATACCGCGTTCGATGCATCGCTTGCGTATCTTGCCATCGGCGCAATCCCACTCAACACTCTGCTCTATCGCATTGGGTCGGTGCGCGTGCCAAAAAAGGGCATGGTTGACGGACGGCTGTTGGCAGGCGCTGCTTTGTTCGGTGTCGGGTGGGGGATCGAAGGTATCTGCCGTAAGCTTCTTTTGAGACGGGTTGCTGCTAGATCGCCGCTAATTGATAGCCATTTTGACGTGTGCAGCTGGTCCAGGGCTCATCAACTTTGGTTGGGCCCTAGCGACGGGAGCAGGCATCAAACCGCTCGCGACCTGGTTGGCTGCTGTTGTCATCGGAGGCTTTCTGGTACCATCATAGCATCGAGGGTTCCGTCCATGCCATTCATGTTCCCAATTTTTTTTTATCATTACTCTATTCTGAAAACACACTGGTAGAATGCAAGCAGTAAGATACACAGCAATCGATTGTAGAACGTGAAATACTCGTGGCAACAATTGTCATTTATGCTGCTGCGACAGCTGGGGCTGCGGCGTTTGTGGCGGAGGTATTTTTACTCCGTCCCCACCGTATTCCAAGACGCTCGCCTTCCATGTCGAGCCCATTGGCCCATGCTTCCGCTGCTCGCTCCGCCGATATGCGGTCTTTGAAGTTTACAAATGCGCATCTGTAGTTGGCGACTATGAGATGAATTGTGACAAGGGGAAAGGCCATAGATTTACCTTGATTTTGCGACGTGAACTACTGAGCGCAGTGATGTGGGATCAACACCAGGTAGTGACTTGACGACGCGCGTGCGGATGGTATCCTCCGTTGCAGACGTAGGTAACGAGGACAGGAATAGCGACATCTAGGCGCATATGAGCTATCGTAAAGTTGAGACGTTGCGCGGAGGACGTACAACAGATTCGTCTTCTGGTGGCTTCAGACCTTGCTGTTCAGCGTGCCCAGCCAAGATTTTTCGTGCGACGGGGTCATTGTTTCCGAAATACCTGTCTTGGATGTTCTGCTTCGACAGCTCGTTCTTCTCAGGCACCTCGTGTCTACACAAGCCGATGAGGATCATACTCGTATAGGAAGGGGGGAAAGTAATCGTACCGGTATGGGCAATCCGTGCCGCGATTGCAGTCCCCCTTGGCATAGAAAGAACATACGTGTGGCCGGTTGCGCTTATAATAAGGTTCCGTCCGTGCCAGCTGCTTAAGCATCTCGCGACCCGCCGACGACGCCCGACCATCATTCAGCTTATTCTCACTTCCCGCAAACTGCCCCCAACGAGCGTGTCAAAAAAAAAAACACGCCTGCCACCTAAGTGAGTATACACGCACCTTGGCCTCCTGGTTCTGCGCATAGTACTCGCGATTGATATCGCTCGTAGGCGCCTCATTCGCGACGCCCAACGCGGTATCGCGCACCTGCGTCGGCAGGTGGTACTCGAGGTCCAGAAGACACGTCTGACAGACGTTGCGCGTCTTGGCGCAGGTCTGGCAGACGACCGTCGTTTTGAAGCGCATGCCTGCGCCGGGGTTCCAGCGGAAGACGGTGAACGGGCGTGCGCACGTCCCGCATTCACGCCCGAATTCTTGCTTGGACTGTTTTTGAATCGCAAAAGAGGTTAGTGGAGTTAGATGGACAGGAAAAGGTGCGCGCACCATCCTGATGAAGGGTTGTCACCTAGGCCTTTTGGGAAGTGCTGGGTTAGAGAGGCGCTACGGGTGGGAAAAGCAAGGCGTACATGTCTCGCATAGGATGGGGAATTCGCTTTGCTCCCAACCGGCCTTGTTGATGTCTGCTTTGGGTGGCATTTTCAGGAAGACGATGAGGTTTCAAACAGAAGAAGATGGAAGGCACAGCGAAACTTGCAAGCAACTAAGCGGCCTGATCGACTCGAGATGACTCAGCTTCAAACCCTAACCTCAACATCAGGTCAGGACTTATCGACTCAGCCAACTTGACTTGCCCGGGCCATGCCTGACTTCTACCCATACGGTAATATCCTTTTCTGCCTTTCTACGTCCCCTGATCTCATGTCCGGGTAGGCCTCATCCACCTTGTGTAACTTCTCAAAAAATACATCAACGGGGCTGACTTGTCACTTGGGTACCAGACACAACTGCACGCTATACAGACGCTATGGCTCAAATCGGAGAGAGATATATAGCTGGGTCAGGCAGGTTCCTACCTGAACCTAACCGTATAGCATGTAACAACTAAAGCACACCCGAGCATTGGGAAACGCAGAGCTCAACTATGAGATTCACCTGTTGGCATAAACCCCAACACAAGGGGACTTGTGTACCAACCACCTGAACGCGCTGGGAAAGCGTCTTGCAGATTCGTGCCTACTGGGAGGCTGTACGCTTTAACGCTATCTGTGAATTACGAATGCGTCTACCAATTGTTTGCCATGATTTGCCCCTCTTCCCTTCTTTTTCAGCGGGAAACTCCTGAGCCCCCACGCGCAGAGCCGTGTCTACCTTCTATGCCGCTCCCATCTCTATCCGTCATGGGAAAACCGGACTAGCTAGTGTTTTAACGCCTTACACCGCCCTCACACGTCAGGTCCAGTCTTCTCACCACTGATGATGCGGAGGCCTCCGCACGTAAACCTGCTCCTTAGCTTGCTCGACTAGTCGCCCTCCCCCTTTCTGCGGCCGGATTGGACGCCGTCTATAACTGGGGCGGGGCCACGTTCGCATCCGCGCCACTGCAGCACAATATGGCGCTGCAGGAGGGGCTGGTTGCGGGCAAGCTGCGGCAGAACGCGGAGTACCTCTCGTGGAGCACTTTCCAGCACGCTGGCGACGGACTAAGCCGTGCGTTGTGCGAACCTGGACGTGATGAAGAGGGGGTTCGTGAAGCTACGCAAATGCTATGGAAAAGCACTCGGAACTACGTGTCTGACGATATTGAGCGCCGTCGTCGTCGTAATTGCGTTTTGGTCACTGTCTTTGTCAATGGTTCGGACTACACGAAAGAAATACCTCAGATTGCTCAGGCGCGTAGTTCTATCTAGGTGCTAATACAAGTAGTCCAATTTCTCCCATGAACAAATGTAGATAAATCAAGGCGGGTTTCATATTTTCCAGAAACCCAAATATTACTAGGGCGATGAAGATGTGCCCTATGTATTTCAGGGATCCACACGAGAAGTTCTCCATTATTGCCACATATCCATCCCTCCTCATTAATGACAGAGTCATCAGTGAAGTCAACATGTTCTGTATGTCCTGTGATAGTGTTCAATATAAAATTTGATCTGCATCCTGATGAGCCATCAGGTGAGACTGCTACAGATAAGGTGGAATCCATGGGCCTAATTGATGAGCTAGCTTCTGTATCTCCTATAGTGGCACTCCAAACACGAATTGTTTGGTCATGAGAGCCTGAGGCAATGTGCTGGCCATCTGGTGAGAATGCTACAGAGTAGACCTGATCTGTGTGCCCAATAAATGGGCCTGTCTCTATCTCCCCTCTAGTAGCATTCCACACACAAATTGTTTTATCAGAAGAGCCTGAGACAATGTGCTGGCCATCTGGTGAGAATGCCACAGAGGAGACTGACTCTGTGTGCCCAGTAAATGGGCCTATCACTATTTCTCCTGTAGTGGCATTCCACACATAAATTGTTTGATCAGAAGAGCCTGAGACAATGTGTTGGCCATCTGGTGAGAATGCCACAGAGTTGACTGAACTTGTGTGCCCAGTAAATGGGCCTGCCTCTGTCAATCCTGTAGTGACATTCCACACATAAATTGTTTTATCAGAAGAGCCTGAGACAATGTGCTGGCCATCTGGGGAGAATGCCACAGAGAAGACTGGCCCTGTGTGCCCAGTAAATGGGCCTGCCACAGTCTTAACTGTGGTGGCATTCCACACACAAATTGTTTGGTCATGAGAGCCTGAGACAATGTGCTGGCCATCTGGTGAGAATGCCACAGAGGAGACTGAATCTGTGTGCTCAGTAAATGGGCCTGCCACTATTTCTCCTGTAGTGGCATTCCACACAGAAATTGTTTGATCAGAAGAGCCTGAGACAATGTGTTGTCCATCTGGGGAGAATGCCACAGAGTTGACTACACTTGTGTGCCCAGTAAATGGGCCTGCCTCTGTCAATCCTGTAGTAGCATTCCACACACGAATTGTTTTATCAGAAGAGCCTGAGACAATGTGCTGGCCATCTGGTGAAAATGCCACAGACCAGAGTGATGCTGTGTGCTCAGTAAATGAGCCCACCTCTCCCTCTCCTGTAGTGGCATTCCACACACAAATTGTTTCATCAGAAGAGCCTGAGACAATGTGCTGGCCATCTGGTGAGAATGCCACAGATAAGACTGACCGTGTGTGCCCAGTAAATGGGCCTGCCACTATTTCTCCTGTAGTGGCATTCCACACAGAAATTGTTTGATCAGAAGAGCCTGAGACAATGTGTTGGCCATCTGGTGAGAATGCCACAGACCAGATTGACTCTGTGTGCCCAGTAAATGGGCCTGTCTCTGTCAATCCTGTAGTGGCATTCCACACACGAATTGTTTTATCAGAAGAGCCTGAGACAATGTGCTGGCCATCTGGGGAGAATGCCACAGAGAAGACTGGCCCTGTGTGCCCAATAAATGGGCTTGCCACATTCTCTCCTGTGGTGGCATTCCACACACAAATTGTTTTATCATAAGAGCCTGAGACAATGTGCTGACCATCTGGTGAGAATGCCACAGAGGAGACTGACTCTGTGTGCTCAGTAAATGGGCCTGCCACTATTTCTTCTGTAGTGGCATTCCACACATAAATTGTTTTATCAGAAGAGCCTGAGACAATGTGTTGTCCATCTGGTGAGAATGCCACAGAGTTGACTGAACCTGTGTGCCCAGTAAATGGGCCTGCCTCTGTCAATCCTGTAGTGGCATTCCACACACAAATTGTTTTATCAGAAGATCCTGAGACAATGTGCTGGCCATCTGGTGAAAATGCCACAGACCAGATTAACTCTGTGTGCCCAGTAAATGGGCCAACCTCTCTCTCTCTTGTAGTGGCATTCCACACAGAGATTTGAGAAGAGCCTGACACAATGTGCTGGCCATCTGGTGAGATTGCAATAGAGAGGACTAGACCCCCATTTGAAATGACCATCTCTAATGATGGCCAATGAGACAATTGCCCATGTTCTACACATAAGAGTTGAGGAAATGAACTTGAATAATGTGCAGAGATAAGAGAATGAGTTGGTGCAAAAGGTAGGGCAGAAAGATAGATATGTGGAGCACTCTTTGCCATTGCCATCCCAAAATACCGAACAAATGGAGAGACATCATTAACAAATGTCTTTAATTTCTCCAGTTTTGTCTGAGAAACCTATTATGATGATAGTTATTAGTTGATTTCTTACTTTAGCAGATCAACAATTTACTCACACCTTGATTAGAGGCTAACCATAACTTCAGAACTGAACATGCAGCTGGAGCAAGAGCCAGGTTACTTGTCAAACTAAGGGCCTCCAGCCAAAAGAGAAGTTTCTTCTCAAAGAATGTTTGAAATTTTCGAAAAAGATCAGTTTCAAAACCAATAAGTGCCAAATGGTTGTCCCAGAAACGACAGGCATACAGTAGAGCAGGCGGAATGTGTTTATCAACACGGAATTTAAGGTCTGAAATGTCTTTGTTAGCAAGGTATGACGTTTCGAGATTGCAGATGTTGAATTTGAGGCCATTGAGCAGTAAACCGACACAGGAATGGGCCAATTGATGGTGAGCGTCATGATGGTTGACACAAAACCTTTCACCACTCCTTGTCTGATCTGTGACGAAATCGCGGAACGATGTATGGAGTGGAATGATAGGAAGGTTCTCATCGGGTGAATTGACATTGCTCAACAACGAGCCAAGGCGACGGAGCAACACAACAACGGCATCACTGGAAGAGGCGGAGGAGGGGGCATGCTGCCATAGAGCGGTCAGGGAGCGAAGACTGAGTGGTTCAACTGAAGAAACAAGCTGTCCGACGACCTCTCGAAAAAGTAGCTGTGATCTCTCGTGAGTAAAGTATCCTTCAAGGACTTCTTTGTACAATCCATCCAGGGGATCTCGTCCATGGCGATCTGCTGTCAGCTTCAAAAGATGGTTTATACACCGCGTCTTGCTTAGGCCAAAGAAGTCGGGAGGATTCGAGATATATCCACATGCGACCGCTGCCCACTGGAACAAGCCCTCTGCCCTTTTCGTCAGCTCATCGCCATAATTTTTGAACTCGTTTGAAGGGAGCTTCTTCTGGAAAAAGGCAAGAATATCGTCATGTGTCGCGGCAGCCAGATTAGAATCGTTTATGTATTTGACTTCAATGCCGGCGGACCCCACTCCGGTCAACGCAGACTCGATGGCGTGCTCAGGTCGCGAGGTGATGAGAATACGGAAATTTGATGGTAGTTTAGAGAGGGCTTCAGGAAGAAAGGTGTGTAAGCCCCTTTCTCCAGTTACGTCCCCACTCTCGTCCAAGGCATCGATTACAACGAGAATAGGACCAACGATGCGCACGTCCTTGAGCGGTTCCAGGATAAGGGATTGAAATAGCGTATCATAATCACGTGTGCCAACTCGGAGAGAGGTGTTGTCCTTCACGACCCTTCCAAGCGCTGCTTTAAACGAAGGGTAGCGGTCGGCGAGATCGCGAGCAAGAGTCGTGAAGAGTTGATAGGCCTCCCGTTTGGATTGCTCCTTGCGCAAAAAGATAAAAGATGACGTAAGACGGTGCATTTTATCGAAGCGACGCGCAATCTCATGCGCAATTGATGACTTTCCCGTGCCAGCTTGCCCGAACAGAACGAGACAACGCTCGGAATTAGAATTGTTTGCCCAATTTATAATGTAGTCCAGGAAGGCCTTGCGAGTTCCCATGAGACAACCCTTGGCGGGTGTGAATCGCGAGCCTGCCCCGTATGGAATTTCTCTGATTTTCGCATCTACGTCTGTGATAACTCCTCAGATCCATAACCCTCAATATATTGGGACTACTCACCGGCGTCGTCGACTTGGCTAGACACCCACTTCAGCTGGGTAGATATCCCGTCGACATTGGCCGAAATTATTCCGACACCGTCCAAAATTTGGAGCGCAGTTATCTCTGTGATAATGGTAGCCTCGTCCACGAAAGCTTTGTGGAGTTTGAGAAGGGTGGCGCGGAAGTCCTCGATTTTTTTGTCGGCTTGACTGCCAGTATTCTTCAATATTCGCTTCCCTAAAAACTGCATGTTTACATCGGCCGCTCGAATAGGTAACGATCACATACAATATTGCGAATCCTTTGCATACGATTGGATAAATTCACAGCAGTTACAGACATGCTGGAACATGAGCGTGAGGATTTGTGCCTGCCTAGGAACACGCTCGATAGTTTTGAAAGCGTCTTCCTGGTTTGTGAAATCAAACGCATCGTGTATAGCGTCCAGTAAAGTTCGGACGTTGTCGTCACGTTGAAACTGTTCTAGGAGGGTCTGAGAATCCAAATAAAAAACATGAGCATTTCAATACGACAATAGCGTAAATGGGTTACCTTGGGAATCGCGAAAAGCAGATCACGCGCCATCTTTGCATACGGACTCAGCTGGGAACGAACTTCAGCTTAATCAAGGACCGGTGAAAATGACATTTGAAACGCACTTCGGCAACTGGGCTCAGAGTATCCATCACCCATTTGATCCTCTCAAGGGCGCCTTCCCATGTTTCCGAGAGATTAATCGTCGCAATAGCCCTTTCGGCGTCACGGAGAGCATCCTTCACAGATGACATTCCTGCCCGGCGATTGACCGCTGGTGGCAACACGGTGCTTATCTCGCTAGGCAGGGGATCAGCCAGTGGTGAGATGTTTTCAGAGCCGGTGGCGACGGTGGACCGAGTTATCATCCTAGGGTCCTGGGCCGTAGAGGAGGTGTCTTCTCTAGGTAGGGACTCCTTGACTTTAGTCGATTGGAGATCCGTGGCGTTGATCAGCAAGATCGGTGACACAACGACAGTCAAAAATAGCGTGACCGGTTGGATCGACTGTCCAACTCGACTGTCCTCGTTGGTCAGGACAAAAGGGACGTCTATGCACAAGATGTTCAGCTAGTCGACAAGTAAGGTTTCTAATAAGATACGCACCAATTTGGGATTCGACAGGTATCGGTATCTCAAGCGCTCCGATAACAACATCAGGATGTAAGTACCGCTTCTCATAAAGGCACAGTATAAAATGGGAAGACGGTTGCTTAGAACTGCACTGAAGTTTTAGCCGAAGATATGATAAATAGTAAGCAAAGTCCTACATCTTGAATGCATCGAGCTTCTGGTGCCAATGCACCGCCTGTCCATCAATCTGGATGCTTTTCGTCTTCTTAACCGTCACACGATTGGTTATAGTGACGAAGAACTGCTTCTTCCGGCCAAACTTTTTCTTGATATGTGGAAGATCGTGCGCCCGAAGGACTAACAAAGCGAACAAATCGTTATCGAGGGACCAACGGATCAAGGTCTCAGTACATACCAGTCACCTCAACACGGAGCTGGGATGGGATTCCCTGCGATTCGGCTTGAGTGCTGTCCGAGGGCTGTTCTTGAGCGAGAAGCGCTACACAAAAAGAAGGGATCGACGCACCCTGTTACTGCGATTTGCGAAGCTGAGATTCCCGGGCTGGGCCAGTGGGTCAGTATCAAGAAAGGCGCAGGTGATCTTACGCACGAATTGAAGGACATCTGCCCATGTTCCACGTCTTGTGCGGCGGCCATACTGGATAGACGAGTGTTAGAGTGAGGCGTGGGGTTCGAGCGTATACCGACGGGGCGCAGTCCACGCCCCCAACTACAGCAGTCCGAATATTCACACGGCCCTCCCCTCTCCCTGTGGAAAGAACAGGGCTGTTCTGGAACCGCCCCCAAAGCTTTGGTTCTTGTCCAGGTTCTTGTCGCTGGTCTGGGACGAGGCCTTCTGACTCCCTGTTGACTCCCTCTGTAAGTAAAGAGCCCAGCCGTTGGTGTAAGTACTGCGTGGTCCCAAGTATGGAAGGAGGTGTATGGCTGGAGTAACGTTCATCAGTGGGTCTCTGTTATGTACAGATAGGGTTAGTCTAGTTAGCTGGTCTTGTACTATGATGTGCTGCCCCAGGATAAATATTATCAAAAAAAAAAAAGAATGTTCACACGGCTGTCAAGCGCCGGCCAGGCTGGACATAACATAAACCGGGTCGCGACATCGAGCAATGGATCTTTCCAAGATCTACCTTGAGAAATGTCTTCGGGTGCTCAGCATTGCAAGTTCCTATGAGCCAGAGCCCTGAGTGCCCTCCGCATCTTCCCACTTTCCTTTCTTTGCGTTGTCACTGAACGTTCGGCGCCGCGCATTTGTCAAATGAGCATATCTCGCTGTCGAATCTACGGCGCAGCAAGGTGGTCACCGAGCGGTTCTTACTCGCAGTTGCGGAAAGCGGCGTCGCGCTGCCCGTATGGCAAACAACGGAGCTGAGTCCAGAGATCAAGCCGACAGCTGTTGGCTGCGGCGACTGATAAGTCGTCTTATTACGGTACCGGAAGTGAATTAACTTACATCTATTTTTGTTGCTTCCATCACGTACATCCAACGTTGATCGACAAGATCAAGCAAACGATTCTCAATTGCAGAGCGGGAATGAGCGGAACGGAAGCCAAACAAAAGTAGTGCGACCAAAGCATTTAAATTAAGATAGAATATTAGTTGCAACTAGAGGAGGAGAGCGTGTGCGCAAAGATGAAAAAACCAAAAAATGTACAAAAAAAAACAGAACAAACAAGCATTGCGTGCGAGCGAGAAAGTTGACGTAAAATAGTTCACCCATTGTAGACACCGAATCCGATCACGCAGCACGACGAGGCCTAATGGTGTCCTTGGAGAGGCGACACGCACGACGCAAAGCCCGAAACACAGACTACACGAAAACAAGACACCCTCAGCCGGACAACCAGCGAAAGTGCAAAATACAATAACGCACGTCAAGACGCCTCCTTTTTGCACGAGAGGGCTCTACGGCCGGCACGGGGACCGATGAGCGTATCCGCTGCATCTCATACGACGCGACGCCTGCTCGCCATGGGACGAACGGCCGCGTTGGTGGATCGTCGTATCGATAGTCGACAGTTTGCTGTATAAAGAACGCCGCAAAACAAGACCGTTAGTCAGGGAGTTGATTTGAAAAAAAGTTCATTTTTTTGAGACAGTTTACTGACCATGAACATTTCATGCGTCGCCATAGGCGTTACTTCTGATGACGCCGGTGGGAGGAGTGGCTTGGTGGCGCGGGGGTTAGACTGGTAGGATCCATGATGTGCGGTGCAAGGCGCAGGGAAGCGTGTTTGCCTTTGCGTCAGGGCACGGGTATGGGTCTGAGCGTTTTGGACATAGCCGTGGGCATATGCGTCTGAGGGTGGGTTCGCCTGGGCGGTCATGACCCATGCGAAGGAAGGGAAAGGCGGGTGGACAGGGATGGAGGAACGAGGGCGGCCGTGGCGGCCATGGGTGTTGTAATGTGGATTAGGCATGTAAAAGAGGTTGAAGGGGCAGGAAGGAAGAGAACGTGCAGCGAAAGTAAACGAGGGTCGAAGAAAGAGGGTTTAAAAGAAAAGGGTAGCATCGCGGGAAAAGGCTCAACGGAAGCTTTCTGCATTGAATGAAAGACCAATGAGAGCGTCGAAAGTCGCCGCGTTCTAGCAGACGCTCGCAGGCAGGCTGGCAGGGCAGAGAGCGGGTAAGCAGGGGCCGCCCGCCGATCCCCCTCCCCGCTCGCACATATCGGTCCCTCTAACTCGAAATTGTCAAACTCTGGACCGAAAGGCGCGCAAACGCACCCATTAGCACATCCCCACCTGTCCACTCAACAACATGCAAGCCCATTCGAGGGAGGTTCCTCCTATGAAGGCCCTCTGAACTTGGACCAAACACACCAGCGCCTCTTGACCTGACACTGGGCCATGTTGGCAATAGTTCCCCCGACAACCCCCTTAAACGATTCGAATTGATCGATCTTGGGTTGATCGGCGCCTTTGTGCTATGCTGCCTTCTCGGGGAAGCTATACTGTCTGTCGCCTTGGCTTGAGGCGTAGCCGGTTCGGCTTGTGGATGTCCCTCTGGCCCTTCTACGAACTGATTCCGGCGTCGCGTCTTCGTAAAAATATTAGGTATTGCGCATACTACCCTGGTCGTAAAAAGAGAGGAAGAGATACAGTCTTCGAACCGAGGGTAACGGCCCAGGGCTAGACGGAGGAATCGCGCGAATACACCCGTGAGTGATATACATGAGTGCCCACCCATCCTAAACGTTGACCAGTTCTACTTCTTAACAAACCCAGGCAGCAGGACGCATGATACGCCATAGGAACCAGCGAATAGCCGCGTATGAGACCTTCTGCGATGGAAACCTATCTGTTCCCCAAATTATCCTACCTTGGCGCCAAAACAATCGCACCGGGAGCTTCCACTAGATCTCATTTTTCAAAACCAAATGAAAAGCTAGCCCCGACACTCCTAGGTACAAGCCACCTCAGCCTTCGCCTCGATGGCTTCCAAATTTGGCAAGAAGATTGTGACCGTGATGTTACGTGACAAGAACTGTAACTGTGACAAGGCGAGTCATCCATCGTTGTTTCTTTCGTGAGGCCCGTCACCAAGATCAAGTTTCTGAATGTTATTCTCCAGCCCAGTGTGATTAAACGTGAAGTATATCACCATGACTGCATCAAACCCTAGTCGTGCATCAAGGTCAATTCACAGTCATTGGTATCTGTCCGCCCACAAGAGCAGAGAGAATCCCGCCAACACCAACGGAAGAGAAGCAACAGACAAAGAACCTAGGCATCTGGGAGCAAGTGTGTGTGGCATGCATAACGCAAGTTCTAGCAAGAGTGGACAGCATAAAGTATCTGAGACTCATCGGCAAAGACTGATCTGCGGCGACCTTCATTCTATCGAATGGCGGAGGGATTCCCGCTGAGCTTTCACCATTACCTAGACAAGGAATCAAGTAACCAAAAAGCCTGGGCCTACTTGCGGCATATAGACCAGAGGGTTTAGTTGCTGTCCCATTGATGGAAGCGAAAGTCCTCGAAGAGGCGCCTTGGTCTTGTCGCTGGACTCCTGAACAGACGGCACGGTCAAAAATCCAGAAAACATGATCTGTGAATCGCGGAAGTGGTGAAGTGACAAGAGCAAGTGGGCCCCTCGGGTGAGTTTCCATGAAGTGGGGGAAGACGGTGATGGTAAGATGGGGATTTGAGAAAAAATTCGAGACGTCTGTGGAAAGCCTTGAAGGTGGTCTGGGGCAACTGGACTGGTGTAGCGATGGTCGGAGTCTTCAGAGAGGGGAAATACATCCGCCGTGGTCACTCACACAATTTCAATGCCCGCTGCGCTGCATCCACAACCCATATTTCCCCCAAGGCTTCCCCTCTTTTTCTTCCCCCAAACAGCGGTTTCATACACTCCTGCTAGGCCTGCCCCCTCCCCCCTTCTCGCTCCAATTGCGTAGTTTGAGACCACCGGTTGCGGTGTCTTGGGAGACGCTATTGGCTTGCGTTGCTGTCTTCATTTCTTTTTTTACTTTATCACTCTCCAACGTATACTCCCAGTTTTTCCTCCCGCCCCCAAATTTGCCGTTTCACCGTTGACTATCCCGCATACCGTGGCGGTCATCGCACTACGTGCCTCATTAAAACGACATCATGAATACCACCCCCTTTCCCTCTCCAGCAGAAATTACGTGCTACCCCGAAGATAGCCGACACTCGAGCAGCACGTCGACTCATTCACCCCCTTCCTTCCCCCTCTTTTTACCACTGCGTCCCTTCATTGCGTTCATCCAGGAATTGGGATATTTCAGAAGCCGACAACGCCCAAACCACTACCGATCGTACTAGCACGCTAATCCTCCTACAAGACATGACGACCCGTCCTCAGTTCCCAAGGTCTTCTTCGGGTGAGCAAATGGGCGTTAGAGCTGCACAGGTCAAGTTATACGCGATCGTTTACTCGCGTTGATTTTCCATGGTACGATTACTCTTTAAACATTTCACACTGATGAATCTTCTCATTATTCCCCGAGTTAATGGTGTATAATGCATATCCCAATCAACGGACACGATCTAGTCAAACCCAAATTTCCTCACAGCCGCAGTTTGTTCCACGCTCCCACCATCCGCACGTCTTCGGTTCCCTGAAATTGCACCCCATCCGTCATCCGAGCCAGCCAAAGCGCGCTGCGCCCACTTGCGCTTTCCTTCCGGCGATGCACAACGAACCATCACGATTCCCCGCGACAGATAAATCCGGTGTACCGGATAAAGTATCATCTCGCAGTCGAGAGCGGCCTCTATGGCGTGCAGAAAGATCGGACACAGATCGGACACGTGCATTTGAAGTTGTATGCTTCCAAGAGGCATTTTGATGATAGCGCGTTATCATGGCGGGCTCCAAAGTTTCCTCGAAGTAGGTAATTGTGACCTCTTCGTCTTCCGAAATGGATCCCATGGCTCGGATTTTGCTAGAAAAGATGTTCTTATCCTTTCTGAACATCACGTTGGGACAGTAACTAACAGGCGGGTTCGTTCATTAGCGCCTTAGCATCGCAAAGAGAGGAAACACGCCGCACCTGTGATTGATGTGAGCAAACGTCTCGAAAATGCCGAGTAAAGGGCGTTGTGGCTGGGCATTCCTGGGACCAGGAATAAATTGGTGCGTATGATGCCTAGTGCATCATTGGGTTTGCTGACTGTACAATAGCAAGGAATTCGGCGCGTAGTTTTGGCAACATTGTATTCGCCCAGGCGTTTGCAACTTTGTGAGGAGTCGCAAAAGTGCGTGGCATTAGGAGAAGAGCGCGCTCTCGCGTCAAAAGATCGCCTCGAGGGACGGCGCCTGTCATCACACAGCCTTTCTCCTTCTCACGGACGTCCGAAACGCGAAGGCAACTGGCTTCGCTTTTATCGATCGACTTGAATTCGGCTTTCGGCCAGCTTTTTTGGACTTGGCGTGGGGAGGGAGATACAGGAGGTCGCGCCGTCGCCAGCCCATGCTGGGATTCGCGCCATGACGACTTCTTCCGCGCGTCGATTATCCGCTACCAACCACGCTGCAGAGCCACCGACTTTGGGAAACAGCTTAATCGTCGTGAGGTCTTCCAGATCATCAGGAATGGCCAGCGTACCCGAAGATGACCCCGTCTCGGGCGGCGACTCTCCGCTCCTCGAAAACAGGCAGAAACAGGGCTTCCTTACCGGAAGTAGCTTTTCAGCAAGGTGGTCTTGGTCACAGGTTGGAGTGGCCATGGAGTCGATGTTGATGATTGTTTTGGGTGGTTAGGGGAACATATTTGTGAAGGGAAGACGTGAGTTTTTCTTAGTCTTTAATACCGTGCCCTCGTGTGGTATATGGTAGTCGAACAATCAATGAACCGCTGATTCTCAAAAGAACTAGAGTCTGCCGCCTTTTACAATACGGCCCAACTCGAAGTACGTTTTTCTCGTTTCGTCACTCTTGCCAATGTATATACTCCTGTAGGACCTTTCTGAGTCTCCGTTCTCCGTATCTTGTGTGACATGTTGAGCTGGGTTGACTTGTATCTTTTTTTTTTTTTTTGAATGAATTTAATATTCCGGAGCAGTAATTAATACAAAGCCGGTCACGAGACGCGAAGTCCGTATTTAATGAAGAATGTTATACATATCCCAGAAGGAAAGAAATAGAATAATATGTGCACCTACCCAGTGGAGGCAAAGTAGAGCCTATGGCTAGTTGTGGTAGGTATACATCCACAAAATAAAAAAGGGGCGCAACAAAATAGAGAAGGTAAATAGTGTGACATGAAAACACTTACCCAGTGTTGGGACGTCTTCATGTGGGCTCGGTCAACTTCTTAGCCGGGTTCAGGAGGGTGGGAGGAGAGGTTCTGCGACTGGAGGAAAAAGTCGTGGAAGATCGTGTCTGCCCAAGTCATAGGTCGCGTTGGTACCAAGTCCCAGGGGGTGCTCGCAGTCAAAGACCAGCCCTCCCCTTGGATTGGCGGTGGTGGGTGTGGAGGACCTTGAATGGGATCCTCGTTGGGTTTGAACGCGGCTCTGGAGTGTGCAAGAAAGTCATAAAACCTTCCACATAAAGCTGCGTTCTTGCCCAGCAGGTCTGCCGGTGAGAAGCGTCTCCACTGTGCATGTCCTGCAGCAATGGTTCGGGCGTCCTCAAAGCAGGGGCAGTCATAGATGAGGTGGTACCAAGAGCGGTCATCAAAACCGCACTTGCATCCAAGCTCGTCAGGGGGTATGTCTGGTCGGAACCTCTTAGTGTAGTCCGATGTGAAGGTGTGTCCAACCGCCAGTTGAAGGGCAGTGGATGTGGTGTGGTGTGAGATGTCGGCCGTGGCCTTATCAACTCCAAGCCAGAGTGGGTGGTTTTTGCCATCTGGAGGCCGTGTGAGGGCGTATTCCTGGGTGAAGGATGGTATGGGTTTGGCTCTACATTTTTTGAGCCATTCCTGTGCCCATTGAGCAAAGGCGCGCTTCTGAGCTAACACTTTCTGCCACGATGGAGAATGAATGGCAGAGAGCAAGGCACGGGGGTAATGGTGCACGCGCTAAGAGCTGCGTTGCATGCAAGGATGACTTGATCCCGCTTCCTGACCAGGGGTGACCATGTGAGCCAAACCTTGATGTCCCTATGCTGAGCGCAAAGTGCCGTCAGTGCTTTATGAAAGATAAGTACCATCCTCTGATGATGTAAAGTACGAATCTTAGTGATAGTTTGGAGAGCGGACAAGTTCCCAGCCAGTAAGTAAATGTGGGAAGGGGGTGCACGTTCTCTATAGTAAAGTTTGACCCACTCGGCCACTTTCGCAAGCACGAATAAGTCCACATCAAACTGGGTCACTTCTGTCCCTAGGCACCATTTCTGGGCCCAGTTCTGGAGTTTCCCGCCTTCACCTCTGATGGTGAGCACAGCTGCTGTGCCCGCAATGACAAGGTCATCAAACCGATCTTTATTAGAGATTGTGGCAGCCGTCTGGATGATGACCCTCTCCGCATCCGAGGCTGACCACTCTTTGTAGAGCGCTGCGACATCCGCCTTCTGGTCTTTAGAGGTGGTAAACCCCTTGAGCTTCACCGCCCCTCCCAGTTGGGTACCTCCCAGGGGGGAACTGCCGTGACATCGGTTTGCGGGCCCTGTATGGGTACTCGTGCACCAAGTGCCTCCAAGACCATGGGCATGGTGCACTCTTCCTTGGCCCAGAGTGCAAATGAACAAACACTGCCCCACCAGTACTGGTGTGCAGGCCGCCTGAGGACACCTCCGCCCAGTCAGGTCCAAGACAGCGCCTGAGCTGGGAAGTGGGGGAACGCGGTACAACCTGAGGGCAAAAGTGTTCGTCAGTTTTTCCAGGTAAAGCCTTGCAGGTAGCACCCTGGTAAGCTCATGAAGAGCTTCCCTAGGCGCCATCCTGAAGGCTCCAGATATTACCTTTATGCCATCGTTGAAGACAGCTTGAACCTTTTTTATTAGCCCTACTTTGTTTTGGGCATTAATCCACAGTTGACAGCTGTAGGACAGTACTGGTAGACAGACAGCGTTAAACACCAATCGCCACTTGGCCATGGAGAGCCCCCGGTGTGTGTTCCCTAGCACAGACAGAGCTTTGAGGCTCGCCTGCGCATGGTTGCACATGATGTCGACGTGCTTGTTCCATATCAGCCTGTGGTTCACAAAGAACCCAGTACCGTACTAGAGCTTTTGCCTCGACCCAGTAAGTGTTCAGGGCTCCGGTACTTCCCCCTTGCGGGGTTCGCCAATCGCCTTTGGGGTGCTCACTGGGCCTCCTCGACTTAGAACGACATCACGACTTGGGTTTGAGATGGGGGCGCACTAGCTGTGAAGCTGGCCCTTAGTGTTATGTTCGACTGGACGTATCGGCTTGACTTGAGCGCGAGTGTGGAGTACCGGTTGTGCTGAGGGTTCTGGTGTCAATGTCTTCGTAGAGACTGCCAAACCTCCCCGATGAGGGTCGTGGATATGGTGCCGACAGTATGTGAGAGCGTAGGGAATAACCCTAGGCGGAGTAGTGAATATATGAGCGGTGGAGTTGATACGAAGTATCTCCAAACGTCGTAGAGAAGAAGGTTGGAACTGACAAGTCGACTGGACTTGAATGCAGCCCAGGGTTCGTGACAGTGTGAAGTCGATGAGATTCAAGAACTCAGACCTAAGGTCCTTGTTCGTTAGGAGTACAGGTTATATACAAATCAAGAGACACCACTACTAGTAGTTGAGGTACTAGGATCACCACTAATACTACTAGTACTAGTATAAGTATGAGGTCATATGGAACCGCGCCGAACGAGATAGAAGGTTACAACTGATAAGAATGGGTCATGAGACCAAGAGGGTGTGCGTGAATGGGAAGTACGGGTCAGAATGTGAAAATGGTCCAATGATAGTCCATATAATGCTGAACGCCATAACAAAAGTTCGGACAAATCGGTCAACGTATGGGGTACGTGTAACCAATCGTAACACTTAGCCAACTCGTTCAGAGGTCACTGTTGTTCGTCTACTCCTTTGTGAATGTGGAGCTCCAAGCCTTTTGGCACGTCCTCACTGTCAAGCTTAGACAACCTAGGCCTACAAAAGAAGATGAGTTCAGTTTTGTCCGGCTCAATGGCCAGACCATTGCGACATAGCCATTGTCACATATACTGTACCCAGTGCGGAGGGCGTCCTTGACCGTGTCCCAGTCTCAACCCTGTGCAGAGAGGAGCCCATCATCGACATACATGGCAAAGGTGCAGCCCTTGTGGGCGCTCAACTTTTCCATGAGCGGAGCAGTGTAGATTGCAGAGAAGATGGGCGAGACTGGGGACCCTTGGGGAGTACCCTTAGCCTGCTCCTGCTCGTCCGACACCTTGCCATTGAACGAGATTAAAACTCTGCGCTCCGAGAGGAAGGACAATACCCATGCACACACTCCCTTAGCAAAGCCAAGGTTGCACATGACTTGGGCGAGTCTATCCTTGTTGACGTTGTCGAAGAGCCTGAGACGTCGAAAAGGAGCGCCTTGAACTTATGCTTGAGCCGGTGCGCCACCTCCACATCGTGGATAAAGCTGAGGCAGTGTCAATGGTGGAGGAAAAATGCTGCGTGCCAAACTGAGTAGTTGGGAGCAGACAGTGTTTGTCGAGGTCGAACATGAGATGACTGGAGACCCCCTTCTTGATGAGCTTGCTGAGGGTCTCCAGGAGGCTGATGGGGCAGTAGGACTTGGCAAGGGATAGTCTGCCTTGTCAGTTTGGGGATAACCACACCAGCGGTCTTCGCCATGATTTCAGGTGATACCCTACTTCATGCACGCATTCGCCAAGGCGGTGATGTGGTCTTGATGACGACCCATGAGGTCTTCAGCATGCCCCAGCCGATGCCAGAGAGGCCAGGTGCTGACTTGTTAGTGGTCTTGCGAAGGAGCTCATACAACTCCTTGTCGCTAAAGTCCTCGAACCGTCGCGTAGGCTTGGCAGGGAGGTCGTCATGTTGTGTGGTGCAGGCGCGGGTGTCGTCCTTAGGGAAGAAGCAAGCACGAGCAGCTCAGCCATCTCCCCTCCATCTGTTGTGATGGTCCCGTCCGCCTTCCTCAGAGCTGTGACTTCCAGTTCTTGCGGCTGTGTCTCCACTTCGCCACATCCCACACATAGCTGTTTTCGACCGCTTCATCAGCCCATTTGCGTTTTGCACATAAGGCGGTGTTTCACATAGCATGCGGGCTTCAGTGCAGTCAGCTCCACTGTTATGGTTGGCAGAAGCGACCCACAGGGCTTTTGCCATGGCATCGCACTCCGCATTCCCACCATGGCTTGGAGCCAGAACCAACGTTCCGCTTGTGCTTCATGTGGAGTTTGCACGCATCCTGAATGGACACTTGTAGCTGTATTGCGAACTCCTCGATGGCAGTGGATGTGGTAAGGGGAGTGAGGGGGGGAAGGAGGGTCGAAATGGACTTCTTCCACTCCTTGGTCTCTTCCTCGCTGAGGTTGTCTTTGAAGGTGCGGAGGCTCTCCACCTTAGTCTCCCACACGTTGTCCCCAGCTATCCAGTGCATACGAATGCCAGCATGGTCTGACCCAAGAGAGGCCTCCCAGTCAACAGTGGGTGGGGTGAGCTTGCTCTTCAGCAGCGCGCATAGTTAAACCAAGTCAGTTGAGCGTGGTGTCACGCTGTCCCTCCTGACCCTGACGAGTGATGGTCCCTGGCACCATTTGGAGCTCGAACGTCTCCAGCGTGCCAGCTCTCAAAGGGGCGCACTTGCGGAGATGGAGACAATCCTGGTGGGGACCATGTCGGTGAGTGGAGATTGAAGTCTCCGAGTAGTACAGTAGGTATCGTGGGGTCCAAGTCCAGTCCATGTGCGTACGTAAACAGTCTTGTCCTCCACGTCGTGATAGAAGTTTATAATATGTATAGTGTTTTTACCATCCTTAAGGTCCATAATAAGTATACAATTGTGACATACTATGTCCCAGCAGGGAATGATGGATAAGTTGCATAAGTACTTAGGTGAGACCTGTCGTACTTGCGGATATAAGTAAGCACCTTGGCGGGCATTCCTGGGCCAGTGAACAGGGCATAGCTTTTCCAGTTGGGGTGTGCAACCCCTCCCAGAATCACCTCGCCATCCTCTGATGGTCCACCCGCCGGTTGCCTATTACAGAGAAGAAAGGTTCAGAAATGAAAAGTAAATTGTCAGTAATATTAGTTTGAGGAGGGTATGCATGGCAGCGTTCATCTTCCTCATATTTGCTGCAAGAAGGGTGTGCTTATGCATGTCCCCTTCATGCATGATGGCATCTTCGGCTCCCTTCAAGAGGCTTTTGAGCACATGCATATGGGTGTGGTCAGCAAATGGATGGCCACTGACAGTGGGGGTGAAGTAAGTGGCCACCCGGACAATAAGTCCAATACTTTCGTCATTGATGTTGTCGAGGTTAGTGTTGGAACATGTGGCGTGGTGATGGAGCATATGTGCCCACAGCCAGTCTGGGGGAGAGGTCAGCTTGTGGTTAGCTTTGCACAACTTCTCCGCCGCCACCTTGCATCGGCGCACTGCCAAATATTCCTCAGCACTGTATGTGATCTTGCTGTTAATAATGAATTGAGGGCCTCCATGGTGGCCTTGTCCTCATCTGTCTTAGCCACACTACACGCTGTTTGGTGACAGTACAGCCAGACCCATCCCCTCCCAACTGGATGTCACAGTCTTGGAGCACGTCATGCGGTTCAAGTTATATTTCATGCTGACGAAACTTGCCAGTAACTCTTCCACTGTAGCGTTATCACCTAACACTTGTTCGACTTGAACAGATCTGCGTGTGACGTTTGAGTATACAGATGAATCTTGGTATCACTGGCAACTTAGCTAGTTGCGCCGCCACTAGGTCGATTTGAATAGACACTAGGGTACCCAGAGGGCAAGCTTCAATTGATAGATTGGAAGGAGATAAGATGAGAATGGTGATGATTCAAGAAGACCAAGCTGGCAAGCTATGGTCTTCCTACTATAGTTTATATACAGTTCTGTGCTGGCTTTAAAGCGCAGCTAGAAGATCAAACCCTACTATCGCTATCCTAGTATCGAGTCATAAAAGAAGTCCTATAAATACCTGAAACACCAGCGAACCCAAGTACTGGCGACGCGTCAGTGTCCATGACTAATGTGGGCTTACTATCGTAGTCATAACCATATATAAGCGTCCCGAACTCCGAGACTTCATAATGATGCTGAGATATTAGTCGTACGATGTCAAACCGTGACATCCACCGTGTCTGGTACCAGGTACTTGGCAAGGAAGATCATTCCTGGGAGCTTGTGGAAGTAGTACTGCATTGGCGTGATCATGTCACTGTTACCGTTACCACCCCACTGTTCATTGATCGCCCTGAAGTAAGTGACATGGTCTGCCTTTTCCGCCTCATCCGCTTCATCCGCAAGCACTAGCTTGGTTTGGCTGTCAGTGAGGGGGAGATCACTCGTAGCAGCAAAACACACACGTAAGTCATCTAGTGCGCGTTGCAGGTGGACTCCATCCCTCCCCAGGACTCGTCCCATTCCGTTGCCTCGTCCTCAGACATCTCCTTGTGGAAAATGTCTGGGTATTTAGCAATGATAGTGTCCTTGTCCAGGAGATCAACCGTTGACAAAACCCGGAGTCCATCCTTCCGCCTCAGCGCTTTGCCAGCAGGTGAGGGAGTTGGTGCAGAGACGGGGCCACGGTGGTCTCAGTGAGGAGGGTGTCTGGGATAGAACTGAAGTTCGCATCATATCCTGCATCGTCCGATGGCCAATCCATAATGGAGGCAGACGGGATATTGTCGAGGCACTGCGAAAATAG